>OU342746.1:120936684-121170710 GCA_910589775.1 Avena eriantha
CGGCTTCTTCAATCATAGCACATGATTGTTTGACCAGTTCTATAAGCAAAAAAGAACAATAGTTGAATAAATAATTCGACTATGAAAGAAATAGCAAGCTTAAAGGACTTAAATGTTTACCTTCAGCCTCATCCCTTGACACTTTTAACTGAGCATTTTCAAGCCAGAGAGCTCTGATCTCTCTCCACTTGTTGCAGATATTCTTCAACAATTCCTGGTTATACGAATTAACTTTCTATAAGTCAGAATACGCAGAGTCAGAAGTCTACTAAAGACTCGGGCTAATATTTTTACTAATATCAGCATGAGCCTTGGGGGTACACTAGTTCATTCTTTGGCATCCTATGGAAGCATAAATCCGGACTGTCTATCCAACTTCATGCTTGGGGGATAGAGGATATGATATGAAATAAAGTAAAACTTCTCATAGTCTCCTCGGTCCTAACCTTCTCGGCGAGGGTCAGCGGGATTACTAGTGGGGGAGGAACCACGCCGGCTCTCAGCCTCTTGTCGCGAAGATGGATCTTCTCAAGGAGTTCGGAGTACTTGACGTCCTCCGCTTCTTGTGCCTCCTCCTCGGCAGTAATGTTCTGGTTTTCTAAGCATTACTGGGCTAGCCGTTCGATCTCCTCCACAGATTTCTGAGTAATGCCAAGTTTGGCAAGACCCGGATTGTTGAGAAGGTTTTCAGCAAAGACCTCTACCAAGGGATCATTACTCGAAGAGGGTTCACCGTTATCAAAACCTGAGTCACCCATGGTGACATCAGTTTGTGAGTCGAGGATCGGTAGCTCTACTTGTTGAGCCGGATCTTCTGCGACGGTCGGAGATGGAGTAATCTCCGGCGCTGCAGAAGGCTGAGGGGTAGGAGTCGGAGGTGGTGTGGCAGGAGAAGTCAAGTTCAGCTTTGCCTGGCGCAGAGGCTTCGATGAGCCTCCTTTCCCCTTGCCCTTCGTGAGCTATTTAGCTCTGAGGAGGTAATATAACAAAGAACGTTACACCTCGGAAAGAGTTAAGAAATAAAATACAGAAACCTTGTGAGGAAAGTTACCTCTTCACAATGGGCACTTCCTTGGTGCCAATAGCTAGTGTCGGAGCCTTACACTTTTGAGTAAAGGTCTCCGGCAGTGGAACCATATCTCCATCATCCTGAGAGATCTCAGGGGGATATCCCTTGAGAGGAGCAAGCTCTGACTCGGGGAGGTCAGCAAGCTGAAAAGAAGAAATATCTCAGTATTGCGAAAAGAAACAATAATGTAAAGATGAATACATAATTCGAGTTATTGCTGGAAGCTTACTGGAACTACGGGATTATCAGTCGTATGCATGTCCAAAGACAGCTCTGAGATCTTCCTCTCAATCTGCTCCCTTATCAACCATCTGATTTGGGACTCATAGTCCTTTTCCGAGTAAGGACGGGAGGAGATCCGGAGAGTGTCCTTCTTGGGCACCATGATGGAATGCATAAGCAGGTCACCATGGTGTTGGAGGGGCTGGATCCGGCGTGCCAGCCAGCAGTGAATCAAGTCGGACCCCTTAAGGCCCTTGTGTTTCATCAAATATTCAATCCGCCTCTTGGCGAGAAGCAGATCATCACTGAGAGTCGGTGCATCTACGTCCCAGGACTCTTGGGGCATGGTGGCACCATCAACAAAAGCTGGCAAAGCAGTAGCTTTGCTGGAGCAGGAATATCCTTGTGATAGAAAAAAGGTGGATGGCCACTGTTTTACCGACTCACTAGCCTTAATCTGAGGATTGACGCATTCTCTCCTAACGGAAAAGCTAAGAGTCCCGATAATATATAGATTACCGGCTGTGATAGAGTTTCTCTGAGTATGAAAATAAAACCAGAAGAGAATGAGACTCGGCCTAATGCCGAGATACCCCTCGCACAAAGAAGCGTAGGCACTCATCTCTAAGAGAGAGTTCGGGGGAGATGGTGGAGTTGAACTCCATAGTAATCTATCACCTCAGAGACGAAGTCTGAGGATAGAAAGCTCAAACCTCTGTCGAGGTGGGTGCCTAAGTGCACCCGCTCATCGGTGCAAGGAGTGGGGACGGTTTGGTCATAGCCGCTCCGCCAGTCGCCGGCGCGGAGGAGTCCTTCGTTCTCAATGACGTGAAGCTTGGTGTCGTCCAAGACATAGGGGATCCATACCCCGTGGAAGCTCTCCTTCTCCGCTGCAGACACCGTCGCTGTCGTCGTCGGCGTGCCAGAAGATGAGGCAGCAGCCATCTTTCTGTGTGTCGGTGACCTGGGATGGGCGGCGCTAGAGGATTTTAGGGGAGGCGGAGGAGCTCTGTTCATAGGAGGCGTTGAGATGGAGGAAGAGGCGCAAGTCCTGGTGAAGATGAAAGGGAGAAATCTTAACCCCTTAAATCCTTCATCCGGGCCAAGATTCATGCAATGAAAACGGTAACCGTGCCACGCGTCATGGAAGGAGCAGGGCAACTTCCCCGCGATGATTACTCCGCCTCGACCTAGTGCTAGTTTCCTTTTTCTGCTGTTTTTGGTTTCAGAAAAGCTAGTAAGGAAATATTCTCGGAATTGGACGGGACAAAAGCCAAAGTCAATATTTTACCAGGAGGAACACGGAGTCCGGAGGGCAGACGAAGTGGCGCAACAGGGTGGTGACACCCTGTGGCAGCGCGGCCAGGGGTGCGCCACCAGATTGTGCGGGCCCCTGGAGTTCCACCGACCTTGCCCTTTCGCCTATAAAAGTGTCCCGATGCGAAAACCCTAAGTACCCGATCAGAAATCCACGAAAGAGTCTGTAGCCACCACCATCTCCATCCCTAGATCAGGGGGATCCGAAGCTCTTCCTGGCACCCTGATGCGCTCGACTTTCGACGTAGAGCTCGTTGGGATCCCCAAGAGGAAGGTACGATGAATACAGCAACAAGTTTTCCCTCAATTATGAAACCAAGGTTTAATCGAACCAG
Source organism: Avena eriantha (assembly GCA_910589775.1). Lineage (NCBI taxonomy): Eukaryota > Viridiplantae > Streptophyta > Magnoliopsida > Poales > Poaceae > Avena > Avena eriantha. The sequence goes on from OU342746.1 coordinate 120,939,628, forward strand.
TAGGAGCAAGGAAACACCCCAAAGGTGTTACTAGCTGAGCTTTGGCAGGGCGCACTACCAGTGTTAGTAGCAACGTGGAGACCTGCACAACACAACCACATAACTTTGTCCCCAACTTGCGATGAGGTTGTTAATCTCACCGTGTTTTGCGGAAAACAAAGGATTAAACGTATCGAATGGAAACAAGTAAAAGTTTGCAGAAAGTAAACACAAAGCAGTAAAAGATTGTAGATTGTATGTAAAGTAAAAGGACGGGGATCCATAGTTCACTAGAGGTGGCTCTCCTTAGATAGATAACATGCTGGGTGAACAAATTACAGTGGGGCAATTGACAAACACCGAGAAAGCAATACATGCATATACTAATCATCTTGATTCCTCTGAGACTTGATTGGGCATTACAACATAATACATAGACCGCCATCCAACTGCATCTATGACTAATAAGCCACCTTCAGGTTATCATCCGAACCCTCTCCAGTATTAAGTTGCAAGCAACAGATTATTTCTTTACGAACTGCGTGTAAAGTAAACAATACGATTGTTCTATGAACAAAGGATTGTTGTTTTCTCCCTAGTAGCAACATCACATCTAGTACCTTAGAGATTTCTGTCACTTCCCCAGATTACCAGAGGCATGAACCCACTATCGAGCATAAATACTAACTCTTGGAGTTGCTAGCATCTACTTGGCCAAGATAGCTACTAACAACGGAAAGCATGCAAGATCTCAAATAACAAAGACATGATAGAATCAATAATCAATCTGAAATAGCATCTCAATATCCATCGGATCCCCGCAAACACAACATGTATGAATTACAAATAGATGATCTTGATCATGAACGGAGCTCACAAGATCTAAACATGAAAGCACAAAGAAGGAGAAACCAACCATCTAGCTACTACATGGATCCGTAGTCCAAGGATGAACTACTCACGCATCACATCAGAGGCTTGCATGGTGATGAAGAAGGCCTCCAGGGTGAATTCCCCTCTCCGGCAGGGTGCCGGGAAGAGCTTCAGATCCCTCCCGATCTAGGGATGGAGATGATGGCGGCTATAGACTCTTTCGTGGATCTTTGATCGGGTACCTAGGGTTTTCGTCCCGAGGGCAACTTATAGGCGGAAGGAGAGGCCGAGGGGGTGCCTGGGCTGGCCACACCACCCCCTAGCGCGGGCCAGGCCTAGCCACGCGGCCAGGTGGTGTGGCCACCCTCTGGCCCCTCTCCGTCTCGTATTCTGGCACTTGATGACATCCGGAAAATAGGCACTTTGGCATTTGTCCCGTCCAATTCCGAGAATATTCATTTTCTGACTTTCCTGGAACCAAAAACAGCAGAAAACAGGCAGCTGGCACTGTGGCTCTTGTTAATAGGTTAGTCCAAGAAATCATATGAGAGTACTCCAAAGTGTGGACAAAACACAAGAAAGTGGATAAAACCAAGCATGGAACATCAAAAATTATAGATACATTTGCAATGTATCAACATCCCCAAGCTTAACTCCTGCTCGTCCTCGAGTAGGTAAGTGATAAAAAGAAAGAATAATTTTTGAGGTGACATGCACCATCAAAGACTTGATCAAAGTATTTGTAAAACATTCAAAGTTGGGATCATAGTACTTCAATCATAACATGAAATACAAAGTTCTAGCAATAGGACAAAGAAACTATGATGCAACATTAAAAGGCACAAACAAAAGATTCATGAATAACAATGCTTTGCAAGATGTTTGTTTGTTTCACATAAAGAAAACATAGCATAATAGTATTCAGCTTGTCCCTCAATAGAGTAGCAAATATAAATCCATAGGACACCTTCAAAGGTCATAAGAGTGACTAGATACAATAGTTTAAAACAAGCAATAACAAGTTATGCATCAATCAACTAGTCTTGGGACAATGCACATAGAACTAAGAATGGACACTATGCTCTCAAAGTAGGTGCATAAAGATAGAAGGTGGAGACTCAATATAATGGTGGAAGAAGGGCCTTCATAGAAGGAAGTAGGGATTCAAGTCTCATAAAGAGCTTCCAAAAATTATGGTACTTATAGCTTTTAGCTCTCATTGCCCCTATCATAAGCATCTTGAAGTGATTAAGGTTAAAGTGAACAAACTATGGTGTACATGCTTGACGAAGTATAAGTCAGAAATCTCATGTCCCTTGTATACGAGGGTCGCTCCTCATGCTACTCAAGTTTAGTCACCGGTAAGTTCTTATTATCGTAAGTACATGTGTATCATTGAGAACCGCCAACGGGGTACCCCTTGCCCGATGATACGGAAGAATCCCCATATCAAAATGACAAGGCAAGCAGACAACGAGCATCTCAACATTCTTCTTATTTACCATGGGAATATGGTGCTTTTTTCTCTCTTTCCTCTTTTCATAGTATCTCTTTTTTTCTTTTCTCTTTTTTCTGAATATAGGACTCTTTTTTTATAAGAAGAATGCTTCATAGACAACTCATTATGGTTACGCTGCAGGTTTCCACCATGTCAGCATGGATTAGACCAGCGGCCCAGGTGTTTCTCTAACACATATACATAACTCGATGGACTTACAAGCTCCCCTTTCATTTCACACCGACGACATCCATATACAAAAGAGCATGATATCAACTAGGTACAAGTACCAAGTGCAATGTTGAAAGCGTTCCCCATGAAAGCATGGTTCTGCTAATTCCCAACAAATAAGTGCAAGCATATACAACATAGAAGACACAATGGTTCAAGTTTATTAAAGGCAAGTAAAGTAAGGTGTGCCATCAAGTTCGTGAGAGCTTTAATTACTAGTTTTCTCATAACCAGGGGAAGGTAAACAAAAGCATGAATATACTTGGAATAGCATAAGCTAGTAGGTAGATATGGTGGACTCTTTGGAATAACTTGGTTTAGGGAGTTGGATGCATGAGTGGAACTCATACTTGGTTGTGGAGGCTAGCAAAAGACTAGGAGCGACAAACTAAGAGAGCAATAATGGCCATAATCATGCAGAGCGACAAAACATCATTGAGCAAAGCATAAAGTGATACTACAAGTTGAAACTAAATGATCATAAAGTCTATGGTGACTTGAGATAGTCATAACATGGTGTGAGCATGTGCCAAGTCAACCCAAATAAAGCATCAAAGGAGAATGCCACTATACTGTGCTTTAATATGCTAAAACAACGCATGATTCATCCAATGCACATTAAGAAATCTCAATTGTTTATAACAAGTCATGCTACAGCAAAGAATACTAAGCATAAAGCCAAAACAATATCAAGCATGGCATGACAAAGCATAGGCCACAGTCAAAAACGAGCTCTTTTTACCACATAAGTATGAACTTTCCTACTCTTTTCCAAACCAAACCAAACTATTTGCAAACCAATGTATGAAAGAGGGGGTCCAACCAATTTATTCATAAAACTAATCAAACCAAGCAAACTAAAAACCAAAACGAAAATGAAAAAGAAGACGCTCCAAGAAAAACACAACTGTGCATGAAACAATAAAAATGAAGCGTTTGGAAGAAACCTGGAATTTTTATTGATGAAGAAGGGGATGCCTTGGGCATCCCCAAGATTTTACGCTTGTACTTCTTGGATATTTCTTGGGGTGACACGTGTGGCATCCCCAATCTTGAGCTTTAGTCCATCCTTCATCTCATTACTCATTCCTTCATACACCTGAAAATTTTCCTTCATACAAAACTTCACACAATCTTTATTAGCAACATTAGTGCACTCAAGATAAATAAGTCTTAAGTTTCAGTTATAACACCAAATAAACTTCCATTAGAACACTAGATACTGTAGCACCTCCCTCAACAAGCTCAATTCCCCAAAAGAACTCAAAAGGAACCAACAAGAAGCAAATGCAGAAAATGGCAGAAATCTGTCAAAACAGACCAGCAGGTAAAGACAAATTTATTAGAACACCTTCTGTTGCTCAAATCAAAGCGTGTTGAACTAACGAAAGTTAGATAACAACTGGGGTCAGAATCAACAAAAATTACAGCTCAATCCGACGTACATAGCTCCCTCAGGAATATTTACGGTGAAGCACAGAAATCTGTTTCGGGACGGCAACTTTCCCAATCATTACTTCACTCTCATTAGAGGTTACTCTTGGCGCAAAAAGCAAATAAAAAGGATAAGGAGAGGTTATTACAGAGGTAATAACTTCCAAGACTCATCTAAAACTCTTGGGTTATCTCCCAACAAGTACTTTTCTTTAACGCCTTTAAGTTAGGCATGAAAATTTGAGAAGATGCTCTCATAGGAAATACGAATTGAAGTAAAAGAGAGCATCAAGAAGAAAATTCAAAACACATTTAATTCTAACCCACTTCCTATGCATAGGAATCTTGTATGCAAATAAATGCACAAAGAACAAAATGACAGGCATAGGAAGATAAAACAAAAGTAACTTCAAAACTTTCAGCACATAGAGAGGTGTTTCATTACCATAAAAACTTCTACAACCATATTTTCCTCTCTCATAATAATTTTCAGTAGCCTCATGAATAAAATCAACAATATAAATATCACATAAAGCATGCTTTTCATTATCTACAAGCACTAGAGCTTTATTATAAACATTTTCAAAAGAATCCTCGGGAACATAACATTCACCCTCCTTTGATAAGCATGGGGGACAATCAAATAATGTAAGGGATAAAGAGTTACTCTCATTACAAGGTAGGCATGGGTAGATCCATTCTTCCTCCTTTTGTCCATCACTCTCCTCCTCTTTTTCATCTAATGAGCTTTTAGGTTCAGCAATTTCTTCTTCCATGGAGGTTCTAGCAGGCGGTGGTTCATCTATTACCTTAGCAGTCATAAATCTATTCCCAAATAGGAAACTAAGTGAGCTATCCATAATGAAATAGTGATTGGAGCAGAGCTAGTCATAAAGGCAACTTAAGAAAGGAACTAATTTTTTTGTGTTTTTTAAGAACAAAACAAGCAAACAAAGCAAAAAGAAAACTAAGCAAAACAAAAACAACAAAGTAAAGAGATTAGTTATGAGGGACTCCCCTTGTGAAGATGTCCTTGACTCCCCGGCAACGGCGCCAGAAAATCTTGATGCGCTCGACTTTCGACGTAGAGCTCGTTGGGAACCCCAAGAGGAAGGTACGATTAATACAGCAACAAGTTTTCCCTCAGTTATGAAACCAAGGTTTAATCGAACCACTAGGAGCAAGGAAACACCCCAAATGTGTTACTAGCTGAGCTTTGGCAGGGCGCACTACCGGTGCTAGTAGCAATGTGGAGACCTGCACAACACAATCACAGAACTTTGTCCCCAACTTGTGATGAGGTTGTCAATGTCACCGTGTTTTGCGGAAAACAAAGGATTAAACGTATCGAATGGAAAGAAGTAAAAGTTTGCAGAAAGTAAACACAAAGCAGTAAAAGATTGTAGATTGTATGTAAAGTAAAAGGACCGGGATCCATAGTTCACTAGAGGTGGCTCTCCTTAGATAGATAACATAATGGGTGAACAAATTACAGTGGGGCAATTGACAAACACCGAGAAAGCAATACATGCATATACTAATCATCTTGATTCCTCTGAGACTTGATTGGGCATTACAACATAATACATAGACCGCCATCCAACTGCATCTATGACTAATAAGCCACCTTCAGGTTATCATCCGAACCCCCTCCAGTATTAAGTTGCAAGCAACAGATTATTGCTTTACGAACTGCGTGTAAAGTAAAAAATACGATTGTTCTATGAACAAAGGATTGTTGTTTTCTCCCTAGTAGCAACATCACATCTAGTACCTTAGAGATTTCTGTCACTTCCCCAGATTACCAGAGGCATGAACCCACTATCGAGCATAAATACTAACTCTTGGAGTTGCTAGCATCTACTTGGCCAAGATAGCTACTAACAACGGAAAGCATGCAAGATCTCAAATAACAAAGACATGATAGAATCAATAATCAATCTGAAATAGCATCTCAATATCCATCGGATCCCCGCAAACACAACATGTATGAATTACAAATAGATGATCTTGATCATGAACGGAGCTCACAAGATCTAAACATGAAAGCACAAAGGAGGAGAAACCAGCCATCTAGCTACTACATGGATCCGTAGTCCAAGGATGAACTACTCACGCATCACATCGGAGGCTTGCATGGTGATGAAGAAGGTCTCCAGGGTGAATTCCCCTCTCCGGCAGGGTGCCGGGAAGAGCTTCAGATCCCTCCCGATCTAGGGATAGAGATGATGGCGGCTACAGACTCTTTCGTGGATTTTTGATCAGGTACCTAGGGTTTTCGTCCCGAGGGCAACTTATAGGCGGAAGGAGAGGCCGAGGGGGTGCCTGGGCTGGCCACACCACCCCCTGGCGCGGGGCAGGCCTGGCCGCGCGGCCAGGTGGTGTGGCCGCCCTCTGGCCCCTCTCCTCTCGTATTCTGGCACTTGATGACATCCGGAAAAATAGGCACTTTGGCTTTTGTCCCGTCCAATTCCGAGAATATTCATTTTCTGACTTTCTTGGAACCAAAAACAGCAGAAAACAGGCAGCTGGCACTGTGGCTCTTGTTAATATGTTAGTCCAAGAAATCATATGAAAAGTACTCCAAAGTTGGAACAAAACACAAGAAAGTGGATAAAACCAAGCATGGAACATCAAAAATTATAGATACATTTGCAATGTATCACACCCTGTCGGAGGGGGAGATCATCCTGGAGGCCTTCTTCATCACCATGCCTGCCTCCAGAGTGATGCGTGAGTAGTTCACCCTTGTACTATGGTTCCATGTAGTAGCTAGATGGTTGGTTCTCCTCCTTTGTGCTATCATGTTTAGATCTTCTGAGCTCCGTTCATGATCAAGATCATCTATTTGCAATCCTATATGTTGTGTTTGTGGGGATCCGATGGATATTGAGATGCTATTTCAGATTGATTATTGATTCTATCATGTCTATGTTATTTGTGATCTTGCATGCTCTCTGTTGTTATTAACTATCTTTGCCAAGTAGATGCTTGCAACTCCAACATGGAGTATTTATGCTCGATAGTAGGTTCATGCCTCTAGTTATTTGGGGAAGTGACAGAAATCTCTAAGGTTGTAGATGTGTTGTTGCTACTAGGAATAAAACATCAATCCTTTGTCCTTGGGGCAATTGTATTGTTTACTTTACACACTTTGCTTAATGCAATCATCTGTTGCTTGCAACTTAATACTGGAAGGGGTTCGAATGATAACCTGAAGGTGGATTATTAGTCATAGATGCAGTTGGAATACGGTCTATGTATTATGTTGTAATGCCCAATCAAATCTCATAGGAGTCAAGATGTCTAGTATATGCATTCTCAAATATGTCAATTGCCCCGCTGTAATTTGTTCACCCAACATGCTATTTATCTTAAGGAGAAAGACCTCTAGTGAACTATGGACCCCAGTCCATTCCTTTACCATTGATATACCATCTACTGTTTACCGTTTACTATTTACTTTCTGCAAGCAATTACTATCTTCCACATTATACGTTTAATCCTTTTTTTAGAAAAACCAGTGAGATTGACAACCTCACTGTAAGTTGGGGCAAAGTTCTGTGGTTGTGTTGTGTAGGATTCCAAGTTGTTAGCAACACCTTGGAGTTGTTTCCTTGCTCCTACTGGTTCGATAACCTTGGTTTCATAACTGAGGGAATAATTGCTAATGTGCTCATCATACCTTCCTCTTGGGGTTCCCAACGAGCTCTACATTTTGAGCTATCAAGCACTTTTTCTGGCGCCATTGCCGGGAGTTAAGGACAGCTTCAATCTCTTCCTCTTCGTCAATCACTTTTTAGGTAGAAAGAAGATTCTTGCAAGGGGAGTCTCTCGCAACAAATCTTTTTTACTTTGTTATTGTTTTGCTTAGTTTCTCTACTTTATTTTGTTTGCTTCTTTTTATCAAAAATACAAAAAAAATAGTTCCTACTATAGTTGTTGTTTTTGTTGGTATGTTATTGTCTTGCTTTATCATGCTTTCTATCAATGGTTGGTTTCTTTGAAACTAGATCTTATTGGCAAGGTGGGTTCACTAAAGAACAAAAATATTATGAGGAACACCGCTTGTCACAAAAAGGGAAACACTTATGGGAAAAAATTAATAAATTGTATACCATTGCTAGAAACGTGTGCTCTACTTATAATTTTACTTACTGCTTTGATAAATCTTGTTGTTGTAGGAGGTATAAACACCTACCTTTTCAATGTGGGTATAATGATAATGTTACCATATCTTCTTATGTTAAGGGAAATTATGACTTTTATGATGTGGAACAAATTGAAGAATTTATTGCTTGGAAGGGTGCATTCGAACTTGCTTATTTGCTTGAAAATACTGATGTTGCACCTTATAAATATGAGGTTTATGATATACTTAAATCTTGCTTTGATAATTACACGGAAGAAAATGGCTATATTCTTAAATATCTTAATAGATGCTCTCCACCAACAGAAGAGACTAATGCCTTGCAGGAGCCTATGGAAGAAGAAATTGCTGAAACTAGAAGCTCATTGGATGAAAAAGAGGAGGAGAGTGATGATCAAGAGGAGGAAGAATGGAGCAGCTACCCATGTCTACCTCCCAATAAGAGTAACCCTTTAACTAATACCTTATTTAATCGCCCTCCATTCTTACCAAAGGAGGATGAGTGTGATATTTGTATTGTTGAGTTTGTTCATGATGCTACTGAAAATCATTATGAGAGAGGAAAATATTATTTTTGGAATTCTCATGTCACTAAAATACCTCTATTTATATTGAAAGTTCCAAAGTTCCTCCTGATTTATCTACCCATTCTTGTTACTATGTGCTTCTTTGATTTATTTTCTTACAAGATTCCTATGCATATGAAGTGGGTTAGACTTAAATGTGTATCATATTTGCTCCTTAATGCTCTCTTTTGCTTCAATTCATATTTCTTATGTGAGCATCTTCTCAAATTACTGAGCCTAGCTCAAAGGTGTTAAAGAAAAGCACTATGGGGAGATAACCCAAATTATTTTTACTTTCAGTAAGTTTTTATTTTGTTGAGTCTTAGAAGTTATTGCCTCAGTAATAACCTCTCCTTATCCTTTTTGTGTGGTTTTTGTGCCAAGAATAACCTCTAATGTGAGAGAAGTAAGACTTGGGAAAGTTGTTGTCTCAAAACAGATTTTTGTGCTTCATTGTAAAAAATTGTGAAAAATCCCTGTACGTTGGATTGAGCTGTCATTTTTCCTGCTTATGCCCCAGGTTATTATCTAACTTTCATTAGTTTAGCTCTTTTTGATCTGAGCAACAGAAGGTCTTCGAAAAAATAGGTTTTTATCTGCTGGTCTATTTTGACAGATTTCTGCCATTATTTGCATTTGCCTCTTAATCTCTTTCTCTTTGAGTTCTCTTTGATCACTTAAGATTTTAGAAGGAATTGCTACAGTAACTTGTGTTTTAATGGCAGTTTTACTTGTGTTGAAACTAAACCCAAAGACTTATTATCTTGAATACACTAATGTTGCTAATGAAGATTGTGTGAAGTTTTGTATGAAGGAAATTTTCAAGTATAGGGAAGAGTAATGTGATGAGATGAAGTATGGACAAAAACTCAAGCTTGCGGATGCCACCCGTGTCACCCCAAGAAATATTCAAGAGGTACAAGCGTCAAAGCTTGGGTATACCCAAGGCATTGATACGTTGCTAACGTATCCATAATTTTTGATGTTCCATGCTTGGTTTTTATCTACTTTCTTATATTTTGTTCCAACTTTGGAGTACTTTTTATACACTTTCTTGGAATAACCTATTAACAAGATGCCACAGTGCCAACTGCCTGTTTTCTAATATTTTTGGTTCCAGGAAAGTCAGAAAATGAATATTCTCGGAATTGGACGGGATAAAAGCCAAAGTCAGTTTTTCGCCGAGGGGGACATGGAGCCAGAATACGAGACGGAAGGGGCCAGAGGGCCACCACACCACTTGGCCGCGCGGCCAGGCCTGGCCCGCACCAGGGGGTGGTGTGGCCGCCTAGGGAACCCCTTTGGCCTCCCCTTCCGACTATAAGATGCCTCCGATACAGAAAAACTAAGTACCCGGTCAAAATTCCACGAAAGAGTCTGTAGCCGTTGTCGTCTCCATCCCTAGATTGGGAGGGATCTGAAGCTCTTCTCGGCACCCTGCCGGAGAGGGGAATTCACCCTGGAGGCCTTCTTCATCACCATGCAAGCCTCCGGTGTGATGCGTGAGTAGTTCATGTTTGGATTACGGGTCCATGTATTAGCTAGATGGCTTGTTCTTCTCCTCTGTGCTATCATGTTTAGATCTTGTGAGCTCCGTTCATGATCAAGATCATCTATTTGTAATCCAACATGTTGTGTTTGCGGGAATCCGATGGATATTGAGATGCTATTTCAGATTGATTATTGATTCTATCATGTCTTTGTTATTTGTGATCTTGCATGATTTCCGTTGTTAGTAGCTATCTTGGCCAAGTAGATGCTAGCAACTCCAAGAGTTATTATTTATGCTCGATAGTGGGTTCATGCCTCTAGTAATCTGGGGAAGTGACAGAAATCTCTAAGGTATTAGATGTGTTGTTGCTACTAGGGAGAAAACAGCAATCCTTTATTCATAGAACAATCGTATTGTTTACTTTACATGCAATGCGTAATGCAATTATCTGTTGCTTGCAACTTAATATTGCAGGGGGATCGGATGATAACCTGAAGGTGGATTATTAGTCATAGATGCAGTTGGATTATGGTATATGTATAATGTTGTAATGCCCAATCGAATCTCAAAGGAGTCAAGATGATTAGTATATGCATGTATGCTTTCTCGATGTTTGTCAATTGCCCCAACGAGCTCGTTAGTACACGAGTCAGCAAGTATTTTTCTGGCAACGTTGCCGGGGATTGAAGAGGAAGAAGCTCCCACGTCAACCATGCGCCATCAAAGTATTTTTCTGGCGCCGTTGCTGGGGAGTCAAGGACATCTTCACAAGGGGAGTCCCTCATAACCAATCTCTTTACTTTGTTGTGTTTGTTTTGCTTAGTTTATTTTCTGTTTTGTTTGCTTGTTTATTTATCAAAAACACACAAAAATTAAGTCTTCCTATAGTGTTACCACTTTCTTAACTCACCATGTTGATCCCTAAGTTCACCCTAAAAGACCTTTCAATAGGTAGTGGCTCTATAATTGGAAAAGATAATATTGAAGAATCCTTTAATCATGTTAGTAAGCATGAGGATGTTGAGGATAGATCCCTTGCAGAACTTGCTCCAAATTATGAAATTGCTGCAGCTTCTTTAGTTCACATGTTGGAAGCTAGATTTTTTAACCTTAACCCCTTAATGCAAGTAATGTTTCTTAAATTTAAAGAAATTGATGACCCTGAAAAGAGAGATTTTATTCTGGAAACTTTGCTTAAGGAATTCTATGATGTTGCCAAGGAAGCTAGGAAAATCTTTGAAAGTTTTAATATGCTAGGATCATGTGTAGATGTTATTGGTACACGAGAAAAGATGGAAAAATCCGAACCTAATGGGGAGGAAATTAAGATACCAATACCCTTTAAACTTGTAGCAATACATGAAGCCATAGAAAAGAATCTTGATTGGATTGTTCCTGAAAACCCGTTTGATGAAAGTAGTGAACCCAAAAGCATTGATAAAGGGTCCTCTAGAGCTTATTTGGATGAGATACCTTGCCTTGCTGAAGATATTTCTGGTATCAATTTTAATGCTTCTTCATTGGAGAATAGTTGATTCTTTTTCTTGCTTCTTATGCCTAACATAAAGGCATTAAAGAAAAGTACTTATTGGGAGATAACCCAAAAGTTTTAGATGAGTCTTGGAAGTTATTACCTCTATAATAACCTCTCCTTATCCTTTTTATTTGCTTTTTGTGCCAAGAGTAATCTCTAATGAGAGAGAAGTAATGCTTGGGAAAGTTGTTGTCCCGAAACAGATTCTTGTTCTTCACTATAAAAAAATCGTGTAAAAACTCTGTACATCATTTTGAGGCGTGATTTTTTGTGCTTCGGCCCCAGGTTGTTATCTAACTTTCGTTAGTTCAACACTTTTTGATTTGAGCAACAGAAGGTCTTCTAAAAAATTCATTTTTACCTGCTGGTCTGTTTTGACAGATTTCTGCCATTATTTGCATTTGCTTCTTGTTGGTTCCTTTTTAGCTCTTTTTGGGAATTGAGATTTTTGAAGGAAGTGCTACAGTATCTTGTGTTTTAATGGAAGTTTTATTGGTGGTGAAACTGAACCCAAAGACTTATTATCTTGAGTGCACTAATGTTGCTAATAAAGATTGTGTGAAGTTGGTATGAAGGAAAATTTTCAGGTGTATGGAAGGAATGAAGTAATGAGATGAAGAATGGACTAAAGCTTAAGCTTGGGGATGCCACTCATGTCACTCCAAGAAATATCCAAGAAGTACAAGCATCAAAGCTTGGGGATGCCAAGGCACCCCTTCTTTATCAATAAAAATCCCAGGTTTCTTCAAACCACTTCATTTTTATTGTTTCATGCACAGTTGTGGTGTACTTGGAGCGTCTTCTTTTTCATTTTTGTTTTGGTTTTTCGTTTGCTTGGTTTTCTTAGTTAGCTTGAATAAATTGGTTGGACCCCCTCTTTCATACATTGGTTTTCAAATAGTTTGGTTTGGATTGGAAAAGAGTAGGAAAAGTTCATGCTTAAGTGGTAAAGAGAGCTTGTTTTTGACTGTGGCCTATGCTCTGTCATGCCATGCTTAATATTGTTTGGGCTTTATGCTTAGTGATCTTTGTTGTAGCATGAATTGTTATAAACAATTGAGATTGCTTAATGTGCCTTGGAAGGATCATGCGTTGTTTTAGCATATTAAAGCATAGTATTGTGGTATTCTCCTTTGTTGCTTTATTTGGGTTGACTTGGCGCATGCTTACACCATGTTATGACTATCCAATCTCACCATAGCCTTAATGATCCTTTAGTTTTTGATTGGTAATATCACTTTATGCTTTAATCAATGATGTTTTGTCGCTTTTTGCATGATTATGTCCATTATTTCTCTCTTAGTTGGTCGCTCCCAGTATTTTGCTAGCCTCCATAACCAAGTATGAGTTCCACTCATGTATCCAACTCCTAAAACCAAGTTATTCCAAAGAGTCCACCATACCTACCTATTAGCATTTGCTATTTCAAGTATATTCATGTTTTTATCTGCCTTCCGAATTAAATTTTCTATCTGAAAATTAGTGATTAAAGCTCTCACGAACTTGATGGCACACTTCACTTTTCTTGCCCTTAATAAACTTGAACCATTGTGTCATCTATGTTGTATATGCTTGCACTTATATGTTGGGGATTAGCAGAACCATGCTGTCATGGGGAACGCTTTCAACATTGCACTTGTACTTTGTACCTAGTTGATATCATGCTCTTTTGTCTATGGATGTCATCGATGTGACATGAAAGCGGAGCTTGTAAGTCCATGGAGTTATGTATGTGTGTTAGAGAAACGCCTGGGCCACCGATATAATCCATGTTGTCATGGTGGAAACCTGCAGCGTAACCATAATGAGCTGTCTATGAAGCATTCTTCTTATAAAAAAAGAGTCAGAGAAAAAAAGGAGAAAAAGAAAAAAAGAGGAAAGTGAGAAAAAAGCACCATTTTCCCATGGTAAAGAAGATTGCTGAGATGCTCGTTGTCTACTTGCCTTGTCATTTTGATATGGGGATTCTTCTGTATCATCAGGCAAGGCGTACCCCGTTGGCGATTCTCTATGATACACATGTACTTACGATGAAAAGAACTTACCGGTGACTAAACTTGAGTAGCATGAGGAGCGGCCCTCGTATTCAAGGGACATAAGATTTCCAACTTATACTTTGTCAAGCATATACTCCATAGTTTTTTCACTTTAACCGTAATCATTTCAAGATGCTTATGATAGCGGCAATGAGAGCTGAAAGCTAATAAGTACCATAATTTTTGGAAGCTCTTTATGAGACTTGAATCCCTGCTTCCTTCTATGAAGGCCTTTCTTTTACTTTTATGTTGAGTCTCCACCTTCTATCTTTATGCACCTACTTTGAGAGCATAGTGGCCATTCTTAGTTCTATGTGCATTGTCCCAAGACTTGTTGATTGATACATAACTTGATATTGCTTGTTCTTAAACTACTTGTATCTAGTCACTCTTATGAACATTGAAGGTGTCCTATGCATTTATATTTGCTACTCTATGAGGGACCAGCTGAATGCCACTATGCTATGTTTTCTTTATGTGAAAAAAATGTCTTGCAAAGCATTGTTATTCATGAATCTTTTGTTTATGCATTTTCGTGTTGCAACATTGTTGCTATGTCTTATTGCTAGAACTTTATCTTTCATGCTATGGTGAAGTACTATGATCGCAGCTATCAATGTTTTACAAATATTTTGATCAAGTTTATGATGGTGCATGTCACCTCAAAAATTATTCTTTCTTTTTATAACTTACCTACTCGAGGACGAGCAGGAGTTAAGCTTGGGGATGTTGATACGTTGCTAACGTATCCATAATTTTTTATGTTCCATGCTTGGTTTTTATCTACTTTCTTATGTTTTGTTCCAACTTTGGAGTACTTTTTATACACTTTCTTGGACTAACCTATTAACAAGATGCCACAGTGCCAGCTGCCTGTTTTCTGATATTTTTTGGTTCCAGGAAATTCAGAAAATGAATATTCTCGGAATTGGACAGGACAAAAGCCAAAGTCAGTTTTTCACCGAGGGGGACATGGAGCCAGAATACGAGACGGAGAGGGGCCATAGAGCCACCACACCACCTGGCCACGCAGCCAGGCCTGGCCCGTGCCAGGGGGTGGTGTGGCCGCCTAGGGAACCCCTTCGCCTCCCCTTCCGACTATAATATGCCTCCAATATAGAAACCCTAAGTACCCGATCAAAATTCCACGAAAGAGTCTGTAGCCGCCGTCGTCTCCATCCCTAGATCGGGAGGGATCTGAAGCTCTTCTTGGCACCCTGCCGGAGAGGGGAATTCACCCTAGAGGCCTTCTTCATCACCATCCAAGACTCCGGTGTGATGCGTGAGTAGTTCATGCTTGGACTACGGGTCGATGTAGTAGCTAGATGGCTGGTTCTTTGCCTTTGTGCTATCATGTTTAGATCTTGTGAGCTCCGTTCATGATCCAAGATCATCTATTTGTAATCCTACATGTTGTGTTTGCGGGGATCTGATGGATATTGAGATGCTATTTCAGATTGATTATTGATTCTATCATGTCTATGTTATTTGTGATCTTGCATGCTTTCCGTTGTTAGTAGCTATCTTGGCCAAGTAGATGCTAGCAACTCCAAGAGTTAGTGTTTATGCTCGATAGTGGGTTCATGCCTCTAGTAATCTAGGGAAGTGACAGAAATCTCTAAGGTACTAGATGTGATGTTTCTACTAGGGAGAAAACAACAATCCTTTGTTCATAGAACAATCGTATTGTTTACTTTACATGCAATGCGTAATGCAATTATCTGTTGCTTGTAACTTAATACTGGAGGGGGTTCGGATGATAACCTGAAGGTAGATTATTAGTCATAGATGCAGTTGGATTATGGTCTATGTATAATGTTGTAATGCCCAATCGAATCTCAAAGGATTCAAGATGATTAGTATATGCATGTATGCTTTCTCGATGTTTGTCAATTGCCCTGCTATAATTTGTTCACCCAACATGTTATCTATCTTAAGGAGAACCACCACTAGTGAAATATGGACCCTGGTCCTTTCTTTTACATTCAATCTACAATGTTTACTGTTTTATGTTTACTTTCTGCAAGCTTTTACTTTCTTCCACACAATACGTTTAATCCTTTGTTTTCAGCAAAACCGGTGAGATTGACAACCTCACTGTAAGTTGGGGGAAAAGATCTGTGGTTGTGTTGTGTAGGATTCCAAGTTAGCAACAATACCTTGGAGGTGTTTCCTTGCTCCTACTGGTTCGATAACCTTGGTTTCATAACTGAGGGAAACTTACTACTATGCTCATCATACCTTCCACTTGGGGTTCCCCAACGAGCTCGTTAGTACACGAGTCAGCAGGCATCCCCTTCTTCATCAATAAAAATCTCAGGTTTTCTTCCAAAACACTTCATTTTTATTGTTTAATGCACAATTGTGTTTTTAGTTTTCTTTTGTTTGGTTTGCTTAAATAAATTGGTTGGACCCCCGCATTCATATGTATTTTCCAATAAGTTGATTGGTGTTGTAAAAGAGTAGGAAGCTTCATGCTTATAAGTGGTACAAAAGGAGCTTGTTTTGACTGTGGCCTATGCTTTGTCATGCCATGCTTAATATTGTTTTGGCTTTATGCTTAGTGATCTTTGTTGTAGCATGACTTGTTCCAAACAATTGAGATTGCTTAATGTGCCTTGAAAGAATCATGCGTTGTTTTAGCATACAAAAGCATAATATTGTGGTATTCTCCTTTGATGCTTTATTTGGGTTGACTTGGCCCGTGCTTACACCATGTTAAGACTATGAACCAGTCACCTTAGCCTCTATGATTATTTAGTTTTTGACTTGTAATATCACTTTATGCTTTAATTAATAATGTTTTGTCGATTTGCATGATTATGTCCATTATTGCTCACTTAGTTGGTCGCTCCCAGTCTTTTGCTAGCCTCCACTTGTACCAAGTATGAGTTCCACTCATGCATTCAGCCCCAAGAAAGACCAAGTTATTTCAAAGAGTCCACTATAAATTCCTATGCATGGTGTGTGTAACATCCCAAAACTTTAATCCAAGGTTATTAAGACCCAAATAATCAAAAATTAGAGTTAACAAAAACTTTTCCAATTAAAATTATTAAAGCATTCTTATGTGTGTGCATTTAAATAGGAGTTGTTTTGAATTGCCTTGATTAAGTGATCCATTGCTTGTGAAATGATTCTTAGGTGAAATAAACATCATTTAGATCTTTCCCAAACAAATCCCAAAGAAAAACAAATCAAAATAAATAAAATAACCAAATGGTCATTTGTGCCATTTTAACTACCATGCCTACTTTGGCTATTCCTAGGACTCATTTCTTAACGGAAACAAATGTGGATCTTTGCACCCCTTGATAGTACATGTAGTGATGTACCAAGGCCCACTTTGTGATCCTCCAAAATCTTTCAAACACTAATTTTAAATGGCATTTGAAAATTGAATCTAGTGTAGGTATCAAGATCACACTTATTAAAAAACCACTCAATTGACTTCCATTTTCAAAATCCAAGCACACCTAGAAGCTCAAGCATGTGATCAACCACTCCACCAATTTTCAGCCCAAAATTCAAATGTTTTTCTCTTGCGGCCATTGTGTCGAACACCTTGCAGACATAATCAAACTGGCCTAACTTATACTATTTTTGATCGATTTTTGTCAAACCATTTGAACCCTAGTAGATGCCCTTGTCTCCCCTAGACCCAACCTAGCCATCAAGAAGCTACCCCATAGATGTTTGAAGCAGTGTCGCGCCACCAGAGCACCATGCTCGCTGGTCGAGCATGGATAGCTCGTAGCCGACCATCTCTCTCTCTCTCTCTCTCTCTCTCTCTCTTGCCATGTCTAGGAGCTAGACCAGACCACAACACCGCCCTCTGTCCCCTCCCCGAGCAGAGCCGAGTCTTGGACCACTCCCCGAGCCTAGAACGTCTGCACCATACCGAGCACGCGCTAGAGCGCCGCGCCCGGCAAGCGTGCACACGCCGCGCCTCGACTGCAGCCTGCGCTCACCGCATCGCCACGACCCAGGGAACCGCCCGGACATGCCCATTCGCCGCCGCTTGACCCGCAGCCCTCGTGCGCTGCGTCGAACGCCGCCTCTACCGCGCAGAGCACCACCTTCCCCCGACCAAACACCACCGCCCCTAGCCATGCATTTAAGCCGTAGAGCACATCCAGGAGGCAGGCCACCATCCCCTACCTCTAGCCACGACGCTAGCACGTTGTACAGCCCTCACCGGAGTCGCTAGCCCATCTTGTTCGGTCGCTTTGTCGCCCTATAAAAGGAGGCCACCCTAGCACAAACTACTCACACCATCTCACTCCCCTCTCTCCACAGATCCTTCCACCTCATCCCTGAAGCAAGGTGGGCCGTCGTTCGCTAGAATTTAGCCGGAGCTTGCCGCAGCAGAGGAGGAGAGGCGTCATCGATTTCGTCCACCCAAGGAGCCACTACGACCACCCCTGAGTCCGCCGTAGACATCATGTTTGATCGCCCCCATCGCCACGCTAGGTGGAGCCCTGGTATGCCCCCATTGCACCCCCACCGAACTGCTAGGGTTAGCTCTCGTCGGCGACCTGTTCGCCGGTGATGATGCTCCTCAGCCGTAGATCTTCCTTTTACTCTAACGGTCCACGTCGCCCCGTACCGCTTCGCGTTTAAAGAGCCACTGACATGTGGACCCCCCCCCCTTCAGCTGTTCTCTGCGCCGCGGAGCACCATTGGGTCGGCCCATTTCCTTTCCCGCGCTAGCCCGTGAATTCAAAAATGGATTTCTCTATTTTAGTTTGAATTCACTTTTTCCCTTAGTTTAAAAATCAATTCCAGAAGATCTACTGAACCAAATTGAGTGATTCAATTTTTTTTAGAAAGCTACTAAAAAGATCTATCCAAGCCTGTTGGATTTAATTCATTTAGTGTTAGAGATCTTTCCTAGTAAAAATAACAAGACAGAAGCATTTGCACATTCAAACATTTTTCTAAAATCAACCGTGATAGCTTTTGAGTTGATTACAACTCTCAAAAATCACATTTAACCATACCTACCTAATATATGTAATCATATTAAGGTTGGCATGCAGTGACTTTGGACTAGTACCAAAATAATGCTATATAGGCATTTCTAGTCACTTTAAATCATTAAATTCTAAACTTAAACTTATTAAAAGGTGATCCAACCTTTAAATCACATTCCCATATATTAGAATATGTGGTGATGACATGTGTCCACATGATCCCATGTTTTAAGTGGTGAATATTAAATCTTAGTTATTTTCAATGGGTAGAAATTACTTTTCTTAAATAAAAAGAATGAAGCTAGTTAATAAAACCTTGTGATGCTGGTGATGATAATAGATCATTAAAATGTGTGCCTTAGTGTGCTAAGTAGACTAGTTAAGTATTGTTTGGTGATTGTGTACTCCGTGTGTATTTATAGACGATAGTACCGACCAAGCTTTCGAGGAGGAGGAGTGCTATCAAGAGGAGGAAGAAAACTTCAACCACTGCACCAACCAAGGCAAGCTAACAATTGCAAGTATAATGCTTAGCAAGCTAGAATTAAGATAGATAATCTGAGCAAGATGCACTAGGCATGCTTTGGTTATACCACTTTGACTAGTACCTATTCCAAGTTTACTTTCAAGCTTTTAATTTCTCTACTTTACCAAGTCCCTTACTTGTTTTGAAGGTAGCATAAAAAGTATAAAACTTGACCTATCTAGATAACCTTAGATGTCATTCTATGGCATGATATTGATCTTATCTTTCCACCTTAGTGAACACTCTTAACTTAGTAGCTTAGAGCTAGATAAAAACTTGAGTCACTTTAGATGGGAACACTTGGTGAAAATGAATTATGAAAACCTTGGAATGATGAGTCATTCTATTGAGATGTTTTAACATGTGTTGAGAAACACAAATGGTTTATGGTGATGAAAATTTTGAGGCATGAGCCTTAACCCTTTTACAAAAACTGATGGTTGGATTCGGATGCGATACGATTCCAATTTTATCGTATAACCACAATACCTGAATTGGGCAAGGCTTAGCTGGAAATTTTATATGCGTTAGTATTAGTTCCCTCGTGGGAGAGGTTTGAGCTGAGGCTACCTCTCAATGTTGTCCACCTATGTAGTGCCCAAGATGATAGATGGTCATGGTTGGGAGGCCATACTCATAGGAGAGGTGCTTATACTAGGGCGTGTAAAGGAAAGGTTATGTTTGATTATCTGCATACTAAGTATGATGATTTACGGTTATCCCTGACAGATTTATCGAATCTTGTGGTAAAATTGTACCACCTCTGCAGAGTGTCAAACTATTCGAATAGCCGTGTCCGCGGTTATGGACAGTTGGAGTGGCCATACTGTTTCGTTGTCAGTTGTTTTCAAAATGACTTGTGAAATGAAGGATGAATCTTGACTTGACCACAACAGGGTTGTGATTATGACCCTAGCTTCCCAACTTAAGTGATTCTAGAACTTTATTTTACCTTTCTTTGTTTCTGAACTCAGCTTAGGTTTCAAACTTAGCTTTATAGTTATACTTAGAGTTAGCACTTTACATTAGAACTATACTACTTGTGAGTGGTATTTTGCGAGTACTTAAAGAGTACTCATGGCTTTTGTCCCTAGCTATCCCTATGGACAGACTATGAAGGAGACTACCAAGATGATGGCCGGTAGGACGGCTATGATAACTAGGACTATCTGCCTTCGTCAGCATTGCCTGTGCCCCTGAAGATGGACCCCACCACTATGCTTATTATTTATTCCACTGCTTGTTGTATTAAGACTGGATCATGAGATCCTTATTTGTGTAAGACCTTATTTATGGTTTGTAATGGATGATGTACTGTGATATCCAATCTGTTATGTCTCGCAAAAATGGTAATCCTGGGATTGCGATTTATGACATAACAGGCATCTGGGATTAAAAATCCGGGTGTTGACAAGTTGGTATCAGAGCCATCCTAACCATAGGAGACCCTAGTTAGAATGGACGTCCGAACAAAAACTTAATTTCAACACCAAAGTGAGTATTTATGAAAAACTATTTCCTCTCTTATGCTTGGAAATTCATTCTTTCTCGAAAATTCATGTTCCTCAAATTCTTACATTACTACTTAAAATTTGACACACTTGATCACTTCACTAACTTCCTCATCCTTAAATCTTGTAGATGGAGACTCAGTTCAGCAAGTTCTACCAGTTGGGCAACGGAGGCCAACTGATCTTCGAGAGGGACCTAGATTCACTTTCGGAGTTACTGGGATGCCCACATCCGGAGTTTCTTGGAGCTCAACTTCCTGGACCCCCAGGAGGAGATTTACAATGGCTGTCACCGCTGATCTCCGAGGAAGCATAGAAGCACCAACGTCCGGGAGAATCCAATTCTCCATAAGAGAGAACAACTGGCTAGATGGATTATCCAGGGCAATGCATGAAGCTCTCGCACGTGTATGTGCCCTTAGCATCAACCAAATCCAAGGAACCCGTTTTGCTCACTATGCAAGACGTGACTTCATGGGAATGCCGATGGAGATGCCAAGTGATCCGGAGTTGAAGCGTCAGGTGGAGAACCTTGACTTCCTACTGTATGATCGCCAGAAGGAGTTGGACAATGCTAGGGAGTTTGCCAATCACAACCGTCCCATTGCCAACCAGAAGGCCCAGACTTTCTCACTTCTTGTCAAGGACCGTCAGTCTCTTCGCCTCTAGTGCGAGAAGAAGGATCGCACAATCGCCCGTCTTCGCAAGAAGGTGGCCGACCTCGAGAAGACCGCAAAGGAGCAAGAAGCTCAACTTGCAGCAAAGGAGGAAGAAGAGGAGGGTGAAGACATCCAGGGAGACATGGATTCTTACCTCAGCAATGATGATGACTTCCTGATACATTGCAAATGTATCTATAATTTTTGATGTTCCATGCTTGGTTTTATCCACTTTCTTGTGTTTTGTCCACACTTTGGAGTACTTTTCATATGATTTCTTGGACTAACCTATTAATAAGAGCCACAGTGCCAGCTGCCTGTTTTCTGCTGTTTTTGGTTCCAGGAAAGTCAGAAAATGAATATTCTCGGAATTGGACGGGACAAAAGCCAAAGTGCCTATTTTTTCGGAAGTCATCAAGTGCCAGAATACGAGACGAAGAGGAGCCAGAGGGCCACCACACCACCTAGCCACGTGGCCAGGCCTAGCTCGCGCCAGGGGTGGTGTGGCCACTCCCGGCACCCCCTCGGCCTCTCGTTCCGCCTATAAGATGCCCTCGGGATGAAAACCCTAAGTACCCAATCAAAAATCCACGAAAGAGTCTGTAGCCGTCGTCATCTCCATCCCTAGATTGGGAGGGATCTGAAGCTCTTCCCGGCACCCTGCCGGAGAGGGGAATTCACCTTGGAGGCCTTCTTCATCACCATGCAAGCCTCCGGTCTGATGCGTGAGTAGTTCATCCTTGGACTACGGATCCATGTAGTAGCTAGATGGCTCGTTCTCCTCCTTTGTGCTTTCATGTTTAGATCTTGTGAGCTCCGTTCATGATCAAGATCATCTATTTGTAATTCTGCATGTTGTGTTTGCGGGGATCCGATGGATATTGAGATGCTATTTCAGATTGATTATTGATTCTATCATGTCTTTGTTATTTGTGATCTTGCATGCTTTCCATTGTTAGTAGCTATCTTGGCCAAGTAGATGCTAGCAACTCCAAGAGTTAGTATTTATGCTCGATAGTGGGTTCATGCCTCTATTAATCTGGGGAAGTGACAGAAATCTCTAAGGTACTAGATGTGCTGTTGCTACTAGGGAGAAAACAACAATCCTTTGTTCATAGAACAATTGTATTGTTTACTTTACACGCAGTTCGTAAAGCAATAATCTGTTGCTTGTAACTTAATACTGGAGGGGGTTCAGAGATAACCTGAAGGTGGATTATTAGTCATAGATGCAGTTGGATGGCGGTCTATGTATAATTTTTTAATGCCCAATCAAGTCTCAAAGGAGTCAAGATGATTAGTATATGCATGTATTGCTTTCTCGATGTTTGTCAATTGCCCCGCTGTAATTTGTTCACCCAGCATGTTATTTATCTAAGGAGAGCCACCTCTAGTGAACTATGGATCCTGGTCCTTGTCTTTTACATACAATCTACAAACTGTTTACTGCTTTGTGTTTACTTTCTGCAAACTTTTACTTCTTTCCATTCGATACGTTTAATCCTTTGTTTTCCGCAAAACACGGTGCGATTGATAACCTCATCGCAAGTTGGGGACAAAGTTCTGTGGTTGTGTTGTGCAGGTCTCCACGTTGCTACTAGCACCGGTAATGCGCCCTGCCAAGGCTCAGCTAGTAGCACCTTTGGGGTGTTTCCTTGCTCCTACTGGTTCGATTAAACCTTGGTTTCATAACTGAGGGAAACTTGCTGCTGTGCTCATCATACCTTCCTCTTGGGGTTCCCAACGAGCTCTACATCAACCACGCACCAGCACTTTTCTGGGCGCGGTGCATTGAGCCATCAAGCTTTTTTCCGGCGCTGTTGCCGGGGATCGAAGAAGTATAAGAAACTCCCACGTCAACCACACGCCATCAAAAGTATATTTTTCTGGCACCGTTGTCGGGGAGTTAAGGACATATTCACAAGGGGAGTCCCTCATAACCAATTTCTTTAATTTGCTATTTTTGTTTTGCTTAGTTTCTTTTTGCTTTGTTTGCTTGTTTCATTATCAAAAACACAAAAAAAATAGTTTTACAAGTTTGCTTTCTTATTTGAAAAACACAAAAAAAATAGTTCCTTTTTTAAGTTGCCACTATGTCTAGCCTTGCTCCAATCACTATGTCACCCGACGAAATGATTTTCACTTTTAAACATGGAATTGAGGAAAGTTTTAAAGAAGCTTGGTCTAGAATCTCTAATCTACATGAAAAAACTGAGCCTAAAATGACTCAAAGCTTGTTCCTTAGCAGTTTTTATCTTGGGATTGCTCTTTGCTATAGATATGCTTTAGATGCTGTTGTGGGAGGAGATTTCCTCCAATGTAATGAGGATGATGTTATTAATGCTATTAAAAAATTGATCCTCACTTACAACATGCCTAGCCAAACTGTTATTTCTTTCGCAAAAATATTTGCAAGGTTGAACACTCTTGAGACTAGCACTACTAGCTTAGAAATTGCTATAGTACGCTCAGGGAGCATCACAATTATGTTCCAATAAATTCTGAACCATCAAAGTGGCTCCCTACAGCAAAGATTGAGATAAACACTGAAATTTTTCAAGCTCGTTGTGATATCATGTCTGAATTTTGTCTTATGCCCAAAGATATTTATAAATCTCTGAATACTTGGGGGCTTACGGAAGGAGGAAAAGAAATATCTCTTGCTAATAATACTACCATATTACCTCTTGGAATAGCTTAAGGAGTGTTTGCAAAGATCCTTGGGAAAATGATTTCTACTGATTATCTTGTTATTGAATGTGCAGGAAAAGGACAAATTACACTTGGAAGGTCCCTATTAGAACTCCTTAGAGCAATAATAGATGTGGGAAAAGGGACCATGTACCTTCCTTCTCCACCAAATAATCATATTTTCCCCAAGGTTAAGAATAAAAGTAAGAGAGGTAAGGGCAAGAAATTTGGTCTTAATGCTTCTTCATTTCAGAACACTTGATTCTTTCTTTGCTTCTTATTGCTAACTTAAAGGCGTTAAAGAAAAGTACTTATTGGGAGATAACCCAAAAGTTTTAGATGAGTCTTAGAAGTTATTACCTCTGTAATAACCGCTCCTTATCCTTTTTATTTGCTTTTTGTGCCAAGAGTAACCTCTAATGAGAGAGAAGTAATGATTGGGAAAGTTGTTGTCCTGAAACAGATTTATGTGCTTCACCATAAAAATTCGTGTAAAATCTCTGAACGTCTTTTTGAGGCGTGCATTTTGTGCTTCTGCCCCAGGTTGTTATCTAACTTTCGTTAGTTCAACACTTTTTGATTTGAGCAACAGAAGGTCTTCGAAAAAATCGTCTTTACCTGTTGGTCTGTTTTGACAGATTTCTGCCATTTTCTGCATTTGCTTCTTGTTGGTTCCTTTTTTAGTTCTTTTGGGGAATTGAGCTTTTTGATAGAAATGCTACAGTAGCTAGTGTTCTAATGGAAGTTTATTTGGTGTTAAAACTGAACCTTAAGACTTATTTATCTTGAGTGCACTAATGTTGCTAATAAAGATTGTGTGAAGTTTTGTATGAAGGAAATTTTCCAGGTGTATGGAAGGAATGAGTAATGAGATGAAGGATGGACTAAAGCTCAAGCTTGGGGATGCCACGCGTGTCACCCCAAGAAATATCCAAGAAGTACAAGCGTCAAAGCTTGGGGATGCCCAAGGCATCCCCTTCTTCATCAATAAAAATCCCAGGTTTCTTCCAAACGCTTCATTTTTATTGTTTCATGCACAGTTGTGTTTTTCTTGGAGCGTCTTATTTTTCGTTTTTGTTTTGGTTTTTCGTTTGCTTTCGTTTTCTTAGTTTTCTGAATAAATTGTTGTATCCCCTCTTTCATATATTGGTTTGCAAATAGTTTGGTTTGGTTTGGAAAAGAGTAGGAAAGTTCATGCTTATGTGGTAAAAAGAGCTCGTTTTTGACTGTGGCCTATGCTTTGTCATGCCATGCTTGATATTGTTTTGGCTTTATGCTTAGTATTTTTTGCTGTAGCATGACTTGTTATAAACAATTGAGATTGCTTAATGTGCCTTGGATGAATCATGCGTTGTTTTAGCATATTAAAGCATAGTATAGTGGTATTCTCCTTTGATGCTTTATTTGGGTTGACTTGGCCCATGCTCACACCATGTTATGACTATCTCAAGTCACCATAGCCTTTATGATCCTTTAGTTTTCAACTTGTAGTATCTATTTATGCTTTGATCAATGATGTTTTGTCGCTCTTCATGATTATGGCCATTATTGCTCTCTTAGTTTGTCGCTCCCAGTCTTTTGCTAGCCTCGTATGAGTTCCACTCATACATCCAATTCCCTAAACCAAGTTATTCCAAAGAGTCCACCATACCTACCTACTAGTTTATGCTATTCCAAGTATATTCATGCTTTTGTTTACCTTCCAAATTAAACTTGTTATGAGAAAACTAGTGATTAAAGCTCTCACGAACTTGATGGCACACTTTACTTTTTGCATCTAATAAACTTGAACCATTGGGTCCTTCTTTGTTGCGTATATGCTTGCGCTTTATAAGTTGAAATTAGCAGAACCATGTACCATGGGGAACACTTTCAACATTTCACTTGTACTTTGTACCCCGTTGATATCATGTTCTTTTGCTTACGGATCCCAGCGGTGTGAAATAAAAGTGGAACTTGTAAGATCATGGAGTTTCTATGTGTGTTAGAGAAACGCCTGGGCTGCTAGCCTAAGCCATGCCTAATCATGGTGGAAACTTGCATCATCACCATAATGAGCACTCTATGAAGCATCCTCAATAAAAACCTATGCAAATAGCAAATAAAAAGATTGCTGAGATGCTCATTGTCTGCTTTCCTTTTCATTTTGATTATGGGAAAGCTCCCGTATCATGTGGAAGGGGTACCCTGTTGGCGGTTCTTAATGATACACATATACTTACAATGACAAGAGCTTACTCGTGACAGAAGTTGAGTAGCATGAGGATCTGTCTTCGTAAGTAAGGGGCATGAGATTTTGGTTTATAACTTGTCAAGCATATCCTCTTAGTTGTGTCACTTTAACCTTAATCACTTCAAGATGCTTATGATAGGAGCAATGAGAGCTGAAAGCTATAAGTACCATAATTTTTGGAAGCTCTTTATGAGACTTGAATCCCTACTTCCTTCTATGAAGGCCCTTCTTCCACCATTATATTGAGTCTCCACCTTCTATCTTTATGCACCTACTTTGAGAGCATAGTAGCCATTCTTAGTTCTATGTGCATTGTCCCAAGACTAGTTGATTGATGCATAACTTCTTATTGCTCGTTTTAAACTATTGTATCTAGTCACTCTTATGAACTTTGAAGGTGTCCTATGCATTTATATTTGCTACTCTATTGAGGGACAAGCTCAATACTATTATGCTATGTTTTCTTTATGTGAAACAAACAAACGTCTTGCAAAGCATTGTTATTCATGAATCTTTTGTTTGTGCCTTTTAATGTTGCATCATAGTTTCTTTGTCCTATTGCTAGGACTTTGTATTTCATGTTATGATTGAAGTACTATGATCCCAGCTTTGAATGTTTTACAAATACTTTGATCAAGTCTTTGATGGTGCATGTCACCTCAAAAATTATTTTTTCTTTTTATCACTTACCTACTCGAGGACGAGCAGGAGTTAAGCTTGGGGATGTTGATACATTGCAAATGTATCTATAATTTTTGATGTTCCATGCTTGGTTTTATCCACTTTCTTGTGTTTTGTCCACACTTTGGAGTACTTTTCATATGATTTCTTGGACTAACCTATTAACAAGAGCCACAGTGCCAGCTGCCTATTTTCTGCTGTTTTTGGTTCTAGGAAAGTCAGAAAATGAATATTCTCGGAATTGGACGGGACAAAAGCCAAAGTGCCTATTTTTCCGGAAGTCATCAAGTGCCAGAATACGAGATGGAGAGGAGCCAGGGGGCCACCACACCACCTGGCCGCGCGGCCAGGCCTAGCCCACGCCAGGGGTGGTGTGGCAGCTCCCGGAACCCCCTCGGCCTCTCCTTCCGCCTATAAGATGCCCTCGGTATGAAAACCCTAAGTACCCGATCGAAAATCCACGAAAGAGTCTGTAGCCGCCGTCATCTCCATCCCTAGATCGGGAGGGATCTGAAGCTCTTCCCGGCACCCTGCCGGAGAGGGGAATTCACCCTGGAGGCCTTCTTCATCACCATGCAAGCCTCCGGTGTGATGCATGAGTAGTTCATCCTTGGACTACGAGTCCATGTAGTAGCTAGATGGCTGGTTCTTCTCCTTTGTGCTATCATGTCTAGATCTTGTGAGCTCCGTTCATGATCAAGATCATCTATTTGTAATTCTGCATATTGTGTTTGCGGGGATCTGGTGGATATTGAGATGCTATTTTAGATTGATTATTGATTCTATCATGTCTTTGTTATTTGTGATCTTGCATGCTTTCCGTTGTTAGTAGCTATCTTGGCCAAGTAGATTCTAATAACTCCAAGAGTTAGTATTTATGCTCGATAGTGGGTTCATGCCTCTATTAATCTGGGGAAGTGACAGAAATCTCTAAGGTACTAGATATGTTGTTGCTACTAGGGAGAAAACAACAATCCTTTGTTCATAGAACAATCGTATTGTTTACTTTACACACAATTCGTAATGCAATTATCTGTTGCTTGCAACTTAATACTTGAGGGGGTTCGGATGATAACCTGATGGTGGATTATTAGTCATAGATGCAGTTGGATGGCGGTCTATGTATAATGTTGTAATGCCCAATCAAGTCTCAAAGGAGTCAAGATGATTAGTATATGCATGTATTGCTTTCTCGATGTTTGTCAATTGCCCCGCTGTAATTTGTTCACCCAGCATGTTATCTATCTAAGGAGAGCCACCTCTAGTGAACTATGGTTCCCGGTCCTTGTCTTTTACATACAATCTACAAACTGTTTACTGCTTTGTGTTTACTTTCTGCAAACTTTTACTTCTTTCCATTCGATACGTTTAATCCTTTGTTTTCCGCAAAACACGGTGAGATTGACAACCTCATCGCAAGTTGGGGACAAAGTTATGTGGTTGTGTTGTGCAGGTCTCCACGTTGCTACTAGCACTGGTAGTGCGCCCTGCCAAGGCTCAGCTAGTAGCACCTTTGGGGTGTTTCCTTGCTCCTACTGGTTCGATTAAACCTTGGTTTCATAACAGAGGGAAACTTGCTGCTGTGCTCATCATACCTTCCTCTTGGGGTTCCCAACGAGCTCTACATTAACCACGCACCAGCACTTTTTTGGGCGACGTGCATTGAGCCATCACTTCCTGGAGGAGGATGATGTGGACTTCTACACTGACGATGAGGACTCCGACTTCATCGACGATGAGTAGATGCACTAGAGCAATATCGTAGCATGATATGTATCGGTCCCACTGTATCGTAGCTTGCAAAATGGTTCTTAAAACCATCTGTTTTCCTTGTTGTGGTGTGTGTGTTTGTATCGTGTGCCTTGCTTGAATGAATGAAATGGACCTGAGTCAAACTCAAAGTTTTAGTTTTGAAACCAAAACCATGAACCTTAGAACTTTCCCTCTTACCCCTTTATCTACCTCAATCTTCAGATGACTCGTGGAAACCCAGGAGGGAGCAGCTCATCGCAAGACCCAATGCTGCAGATTATGCAGATGTTAGTTGCAGACCGTGAAGCAAGCAGGGCAGAGCGCCAGGCCAACTTAGCAATATTGCAACAGATAGCTCAGATGGCCCAAAACAACCAAAGGCATGGAAATCAGGATCATCATGTATCCAAACTCAAAAACTTTCAGAATACCAATCCCCCAATCTTTAACCAGGCTAAAAACCCACTAGATGCTGACAACTGGTTACAGACAATGGAAAACTACTTAGAAGTAGCAGGAGTGGATGCCAACGAGAAAGTTCTCTTTGCCATCCACTATCTGGCAGGAGATGCAAGAGCTTGGTGGACTAGTATCCGTAACATGAACCATGGTCAAGTGATGACATGGGAAGCCTTCAAAATCAAGTTCAGCCACACCCACGTGCCACAGGGTCTAGTCACTAGAATGAGGGATGAGTTCCGTGACTTAAAGCAAGGCAGAATGATTGTGGTGGAGTACCGTGACAGATTCCTATCGCTTGCAAGGTACGCCCCTGATGAGATCAACACGGAGGCCAAAAGAAGGAGAGATTCCTGAACAGACTGCATGACGAGATGCAGACTGTCCTCGTCAGCATCCGCTTCGAGGATCTCGAAGAGCTAGTCGACTCTGCCATTCTGATGGAAGAGAAGATTAATTAGGCAAACAACAACCGCAAACGTCGTATGATGCAGCAATCTGGATCCAACAGTCACCAGAAGTACCGTCCCAACCCCTCGCCAGGATATGCACCAAGGAACAACCGACCCCCAATGTCTCACCCAAACTACCCCAACCGTAGCAACGGCAACGTGAAGTCCGGAGGAAACAACAACCACTCTGGCAACACCAACAATTTCAACCGTGCCCCTCCCAAGAGCAACAACAACAACAACACTCAACCCAGAACTGGCAGTAATGTTGTGCCTGTCGCAGCAAAAGACAAGTCCCAGATCACTTGTTTCGAGTGTGGGGTGAAGGGCCACTATTCCAATGAGTGTCCCAAGAAGACGGTCGCCACTAGCAATGTGAATGCCCTAGCTCAACAGCAGCGTCGTGTTCAACCAGGGAGAAGGTTTGCCCCAGGGAACCCTCACAACCGCAACGGCCATCTCTTCCACATGAATGCGGAGGAAGCCCAAGAAGCGCCAGATGTAGTGATGGGTATGTTTTCTGTCAACTCAGTTTTAGCAAGGGTATTGTTTGATTCGGGAGCATCTCATTCATTTGTCACCAAAGAATTTGCATGCACTAGTAAGATTCACCCAACCAACTTGAAGCATGTCATGATAGTTCAAATCCCCGGTTCAACTACAAAAGCTAGAAAAATTTGCAAAGTTGTGCCTATCAGAATACATGGGATAGATTTTTATGCCAACCTAATCGTACCCGGAACCAAAGGACTGGAAGTAGTACTAGGTATGGACTGGATGTCAAGGCATAAAGGACTGATAGACTGTGTTAAGAAGGCCATCACCATGACCAGTAGCTTTGGAGTCACAGTAGAGCATATATCTAAAACCTTACCTCGTCAATTCAAGTGCAACAAGAGTCTAGCCCTTCCCACCATTGACCAAGTCAGAGTAGTCTGTGAATACCCCGACGTATTTCCAGATGAATTGCCAGGTATGCCCCCGGATAGGGATATTGAGTTCATTATCGAACTAATCCCCAGAACCGGACCCATAGCCCAGAGACCCTATAGCATGAACCCCTCAAAGTTAGTAGAGTTGAAGAAGCAGTTGGATGCCATGTTAGCAACCGGCTTGATTCAACCAAGCGCATCGCCATGGAGATCACCAGTGTTATTTGTCGACAAGAAAGATGGAGGCAACCGTCTGTGCACAGATTACAGGAAGCTGAATGACGTCACCATCAAGAGCAAATACCCTTTGCAAAGATAGAGGATCTATTTGATCAGTTGACTGGAGCACATGTATTCTCAAAGATTGATCTTAGGACTGGTTATCACCAACTTAAGATTCGTGCAACGGATATTCCGAAGACCGCCTTTACTACTCGTTATGGTTTATACGAGTATACGGTTATGTCTTTTGGATTAACCAATGCCCCTTCTTATTTGATGAATCTCATGAATAAGATATTTATGAATTTCCTAGATAAGTTCGTCGTTGTGTTTATCAATGATATCCTTATCTACTCCAAGTCAGAAGAAGAGCATGAGCAACATCTGAGAATCATTCTAGAAACCTTGAGAGAGCATCGGTTATATGCCAAGTTCAGCAAGTGTGAGTTTTGGCGGAAAGAAGTAGGATTACTAGGACATATTGTGTCTGCTGGAGGAGTCTCTGTTGATCCTGCCAAGATCAAAGATGTCGAAGAATGGGAAGCCCCAACCACTCCAACCCAAGTCCGTGCATTTCTCGGATTGGCGGGATATTACCGCAAGTTCGTAGAAGGATTCTCGAGCATCGCCAGACCCATGACCCAATTGTTGAAGAAGGACAAGCAGTTTGAATGGACCGACAAATGTGAATCCAGTTTCCAAGAGCTAAAGAAGAGATTGATATCAGCCCCAATATTGATCATGCCCGACATCAAGAAGCTGTTTGATGTATATTGTGATGCATCCAAGATTGGTCTCGGATGTGTATTGATGCAAGAAGGCAAATTCATCGCTTATTTGTCTCGGCAATTGAAGCAGTATGAGCAGAACTATCCAACCCATGATCTTGAATTAGCAGTCGTAGTTTTGGCATTGAAGACATGGCGTCATTATCTTACGGGTAATCGATGTGAGATTTACTCAGATCCCAAGAGATTGAACTATATTTTCACTCAGAAGGAGCTGAATATGAGGCAAAGGAGATGGATAGAGTTAATCAATGATTATGACCTTGACATTCACTATCACCCCGGCAAAGCCAATGTGGTAGCAGATGCTCTTAGCAGATTGCCGTGTAGGCTAAACACCATGATTAAGGAGAAGCAACCAAGTTTGTATGAGGAGTTGGAGCAGTTTAGAACTGAGATAGTTAGCAAAGGATTCCTAGCTAGCATTGAACTTCAACCCACTTTGATTAGTCAAATCAAGGAAGCCCAGAAGGGAAATGAAAGTATCGACGGAATCAAACGTCGTATTGGTACAGAAAAGGTACCTGGATTTACCGAAGACGAAGAAGGAGTTCTGTGGTACAAAGGCCGTATATGTGTGCCAGCAGATTCGGAGCTGAAGCAAGTTATCATGCAGGAAGCTCATGATACTCTTTATTCTATCCACCCCAGAGGAATGAAGATGTATCAGGACTTGAAAGAGCAATTTTGGTGGCACAAGATGAAGAGAGAAATCGGAAGCTACATCGCCAAGTGTGACATATGTCAAAGAGTCAAAGCAGAGCATCAGAGACCCGCAGGACTGTTGCAACCACTGCAGATTCCGGAATGGAAATGGGATTCCGTCGGAATGGACTTTATCACCGGTTTGCCTACTTCTAGTAGGGGAAATGACTCAATTTGGGTCATCATTGATAGACTGTCCAAGGTAGCTCACTTTACACCTGTCAATACAACCTACCAGAGTTTGAAGCTAGAATAGCTGTATATTGCGAGGATTGTTAGTCTGTATGGAACCCCCAAGAGCATAGTATCAGATCAAGGAACCCAGTTTACCTCGAGATTTTGGCAGAAAGTCCAGGAAGGATTAGGCACCAAGTTGAACTCCAGCACCGCTTTTCACCCGCAAACTGATGGACAGACTGAAAGAGTCAACCAAATCCTAGAAGATATGTTGAGAGATTATGTGTTAGAGTATGGATCAAAATGGGAAGACTGCATGCCTTTCGCAGAGTTCTCATATAACAACAGTTATCAAGCTAGTTTGTAGATGGCACCCTTTGCGTTCCTATACGGAAGGAAGTGTCGTACCCCTTTGAATTGGTCTCAAGTAGGAGAGAGTCAGATTTTTGGACCCGACATTCTCCGAGAAGCCGAAGAGAAGGTGCACAAAGTCCGTGAGCACCACAAGACCACCCAGTCCAGACAGAAGAGTTATGCTGACAAGAGAAGGAGAGACTTGACTTTCAATGTCGGGGATTTCGTATATCTCAAGGTTTCGCCATTAAAAGGAACCCAACACTTTAGTCTGAAAGGAAA
The DNA here is from genome assembly GCA_910589775.1 of Avena eriantha. Classification (NCBI taxonomy): domain Eukaryota; kingdom Viridiplantae; phylum Streptophyta; class Magnoliopsida; order Poales; family Poaceae; genus Avena; species Avena eriantha. Next base: position 120,972,821 of record OU342746.1, read on the forward strand.
GTTATCCCCCAGATATATCGGACCATTCAAGATTCTGAACCGTCGAGGAGAAGTATCGTATCAACTGGAACTTCCAGAAGAGATGTCAGCCATCCACAATGTGTTCCATATCTCGTTACTTCGCAAATGCCTAGAAGTGTCGGAGAAGACTGAAGTATTCAAGAACATCGATCATCGAGCTGTTGAGATCAATAATGACCTAAATATCGTGAATTTACCATCCGTATCTTAGAGGAAGCTTACAGAACCACTAGAACCAGGAGTATCAAATTTCTCAAGATTCAATGGAGCAACCATACTTAAGAAGCCACTTGGGAGCGAGAAGATTACATTAGGACAGAATTCCCAGATCTCTTTAGTTCCTATTTTTCTTTCGTAAATCTCGGGACAAGATTTTCTTTAAGGGGGGAAGGTTTGTAACATCCCAAAACTTTAATCCAAGGTTATTAAGACCCAAATCATCAAAATTTAGAGTTAACAAAAACTTTTCCAATTAAAATTGTTAAAGCATTCTTATGTTTGTGCATTTAAATAGGAGTTGTTTTGAATTGCCTTGATTAAGTGATCCATTGCTTGTAAAATGATTCTTAGGTGAAATCAACATCATCTAGATCATTCCCAAACAAATCCCAAAGAAAAACAAATCAAAATAAATAAAATAACCAAATGGTCGTTTGTGCCATTTTAACTACCATGCCTACTTTGGCTATTCCTAGGACTCATTTCTTAACAGAAACAAATGTGGATCTTTGCACCCCTTGATAGTACATGTAGTGATGTACCAAGGCCCACTTTGTGATCCTCCAAAATCTTTCAAACACTAATTTTAAATGGCATTTGAAAATTGAATCTAGTGTAGGTATCAAGATCACAGTTATTCAAAACCACTCCAATGACTTCCATTTTCAAAACCCAAGCACACCTAGAAGCTCAAGCATGTGATCAACCACTCCACCAATTTTCAGCCCAAAATTCAAATGTTATTCTCTTGCGGCCATTGTGTCGAACACCTTGCAGAAAGAATCAAACTGGACTAACTTATACTGTTTTTGATCGATTTATGTCAAACCATTTGAACCCTAGTAGATGCCCTTGTCTCCCCCGGACCCAACCCAGCAGTCAAGAAGCTACCCGATAGCCGTTTGAAGCAGTGCCACGCCACCAGAGCACCATGCTCGCCGGTCGAGCATGGATAGCTCGCAGCCGACCATCTCTCTCTCGCCATGTCTAGGAGCTAGACTAGACCACAGCACCACCCTTTGTCCCCTCCCCGAGCAGAGCCGAGCCGTGGACCACTCGCAGAGCGCCGCGCCCAGAACGTCTGCACCATGCCAAGCACGCGCCAGAGCGCCACGCCCGGCAAGCGTGCACACGCCGCACCTCGACCGCAGCCCGCACTCACCGCGTCGCCACGACCCAGGGAACCACTCGGACATGTCCGTTCGCCGCCGCTTAACCCGCAGCCCCCGTGCGCCACGTCGAACGCCGCCTCTGCCGTGTAGATCACCAGCTTCCCCCGACCAAACGCCACCGCCCCTAGCCACGCATTTAAGCCGTAGAGCACTGCCAGGAGGCAGGCCACCGTCCCCTACCTCTAGCCACGACGCTAGCACGCTGTACAGCCCTCGCCGGAGTCGCTAGCCCATCCCGTTCGGTCGCTTTGTCGCCCTATAAAAGAAGGCCACCCCAGCACAAACTACTCACACCATCTCACTCCCCTCTATCCACTGATCCTTCAACCTCATCCCCGGAGCAAGGCAGGCCGCCATTCGCCGGAATTTAGCCGGATCTTGCCGCAGCAGAGGAGGAGAGGCGTCGTCGATTTTGTCCACCCCAGGAGCCACCGCGACCACCCCTGAGTCCGTCGTCGACAGCACGTTTGATCGCCCCCATCGCCACGCTAACTGGAGCCCTGGTATGCCCCCATTGCACCCCCACCGAGCCGGTAGGGTTAGCTCTCGCCGGCGACTTGTTCGCCGGTGACGATGCTCCTCAGCCGTAGATCTTCCTTTTAATCTAACGGTCCATGTCGCCATGTACCGCTTCGCATTTAAAGAGCCACTGACATGTGGACCCCCTGTCAGCTATTCTCTGCGCCGCAGAGGGCCACTGGGCCGGCCCATTTCCTTTCCCGCGCTAGCCCGTGAATTCAAAAATGGATTTTTCTATTTTAGTTTGAATTCACTTCTGTCCCTTAGTTTAAAAATCAATTCCAGAAGATCTACTGAACCAAATTGAGTGAATCAAATTTTTTTAGAAAGCTACTGAAAAGATGCATCGAGGCCCGTTGGATTTAACTCATTTAGAGTTAGAGATCTTTCCTAGTAAAAATAACAAGACAGAAGCATTTGCACATTCAAACATTTTTCTAAAATCAAACATGATAGCTTTTGAGTTGATTCCAACTCTCAAAAATCACATTTAACCATACCTATCTAAATATGTAATAATATTAAGGTTTGCATGTAGTGACTTTGGACTAGTACCAAAATAATGCTATATAGGCATTTCTAGTCACTTTAAATCATTAAATTCTAAACTTAAACTTATTAAAAGGTGATCCAACCTTTAAATCACATTCCCATATATTAGAATATGTGGTGATGACATGTGTCCACATGATCCCATATTTTCAGTGGTGAATATTAAATCTTAGTTATTTTCAGTGAGTAGAAATTACTTTTCTTAAATAAATAGAATGAAGCTAGTTAATAAAACCTTGTGATGCTGGTGATGATAATAGATGATTAAAATGTGTGCCTTAGTGTGCTAAGTAGACTAGTTAAGTATTGTTTGGTGAGTGTGTACTCCGTATGTATTTATAGACGATAGTACCGACCAAGCTTTCGAGGAGGAGGAGTGCTATCAAGAGGAGGAAGAAAACGTCAACCACTGCACCAACCAAGGCAAGCTAACACTTGCAAGTATAATGCTTAGCAAGCTAGAATTAAGCTAGATAATCTGAGCAAGATGCACTAGGCATGCTTTGGTTATACCACTTTGACTAGTACCTATTCCAAGTTTACTTTCAAGCTTTTATTTTCTCTACTTTACCAAGTCCCTTACTTGTTTTGAAGGTAGCATAAAAAGTATAAAACTTGACCTATCTAGATAACCTTAGATGTCATTCTATGGCATGAGATTGATCTTATCTTTCCACCTTAGTGAACACTCTTAACTTAATAGCTTAGAGTTAGATAAAAACTTGAGTCACTTTAGATGGGAACACTTGGTGAAAATGAATTATGAAAACCTTGGAATGATGAGTCATTCTATTGAGATGTTTTGACATGTGTTGAGAAACACAAATGGTTTATGGTGATGAAAATGTTGAGGCATGAGCCTTAACCCTTTTACAAAAACTGATGGTTGGATTCGGATCCGATACCATTTCAATTTTACCGTACAACCACAATACCTGAATTGGGTAAGGCTTTGCTGGAAATTTATATGCCTTAGTATTAGTTCCCTCGCGGGAGAGGTTTGAGCTAAGGCTACCTCTCAATGTTGTCCACCTATGCAGTGCCCAAGATGACAGATGGTCATGGTTGGGAGGCCATACTCATAGGAGAGGTGCTTATACTAGGGTGTGTAAAGGAAAGGTTATGTTTGATTATGTGCATACTAAGTATGATGATTCAGGGTTATCCCTGACAGATGTATCGAAACTTGTGGTGAAAGTGTACCACCTCTGTAGAGTGTCAAACTATTCGAATAGCCATGTCCGCGGTTATGGACAGTTGGAGTGGCCATACTATTTCGTTGTCAGCTGTTTTCAAAATGACTTGTGAAATGAAGGATGAATCTTGACTTGACCACAACAGGGTTGTGATTATAACCCTAGCTTCCCAACTTAAGTGATTCTAGAACTTTAATTTACCTTTCTTTGTTTCTAAACTCAGCTTAGGTTTCAAACTTAGCTTTATAGTTAAACTTAGAGTTAGCACTTTACATTAGAACTATACTACTTGTGAGTGGTAGTTTGCGAGTACTTAAAGAGTACTCATGGCTTTTGTCCCTGGCTATTCCTATGGCCAGACTATGAAGGAGACTGCCAAGATGATGGCCAACAGGATGGCTATGATAACTAGGACTATCTGCCTTCTTCAGCATTGCCTGTGACCCTGAAGATGGACCCCACTGCTATGCTTATTATTTATTCCGCTCCTTGTTGTATTAAGACTGGATCATGAGATCCTTATTTGTGTAAGACCTTATTTATGGTTTGTAATGGATGATGTACTGTGAGATCCAATCTGTTATGTCTCGCAAAAATGGTAATCCTAGGATTGCGATGTATGACATAACAGGCATCTGGGATTAAAAATCTGGGTGTTGACAGTGTGTTACAACATTCCAAGTATATTCATGCTTTTATCTACCTTCCGAATTAAACTTGTTATGTGAAAATTAGTGATTAAAGCTCTCACAAACTTGTTGGCACACTTTACTTTCGTGCACTAAATAAGCTTGTTGTGTCCATTTGTGTTGCTTATATGCTTGCACTTTATAAGTTGTGAATTTGCAGAACCAAGTACCATGGGGAACGCTTTCAACATTGCACTTATTATTCAGTTGATATCATGTTCTTTTGTTTATGGATCCCGACGGTGTGAAATAAAAGGTGAGCTTGTAAGCTCATGGAGTTTTTGTGTGTGTTAGAGAAACGCCTGGGCGGCTAGCCTAATCCATGCCTAATCATGGTGGAAACTTGCAGCATAACCATAGTGAGCATTCTGTGAAGCATCCTCAATAAAAACCTATGCAAATAGCAAATAAAAAGATCGATGAGATGCTCATTATCTGTTGCCTTGTCATTTTGATATGGGGTAGCTCCTGTATCATGGGGCAAGGGGTACCCCATTGGTGGTTCTCCATGATACACGTATACTTACAATGACAACAACTTACTTGTGACTAAAGTTGAGTAGCATTAGGTTTGGTACTCGTAAGAAAGGGGCATGAGATTTTCAACTTATAACTTGTCAAGCATATCATCATATTTGTGTCACTTTAACCTTAATCACCTCAAGATGCTTATGATAGGGGCAATGAGAGATGAAACCTAATAAGTACCATAATTTTTGGAAGCTCTTTATGAAACTTGAAATCCTTGCTTCCCTCTATGAAGGGCCTTTCTTTTTACTTTTATGTTGAGTCTCCATCTTCTATCTTTATGCACCAATTGAGAGAGCATAGTGGTCACTCTTAGTTTAATGTGCATTGTCCCAAAACTTGTTGATTGATTCATAACTTTGATATTGCTTGTTCTTAAATTATTTGTATATAGTCACCCTTATGAACTTTGAAGGTGTCCTATGCATTTATGTTTTGCTATACCATGAGGGACAAGCTGAATACCACTCTCATTATGTTTTCTATATGTGAAACAAACAAACGTCTTTCAATTCATTGTTATTCATAATCTTTTGTTTGTACCTTTTCATGTTACAACATAGTTGATATGTGTTATTGTTAGATCTATCTTTCATGTTCATGTTTAGAGTACTTTCATCCCAGCTATAAATGGTTTACAAATACCTTGATCAAGATTGTGATGGTTCATGTCACCTGAAAAACTATTCTTTTTATCACTTACCTACTCGAGGACGAGTAGGATTAAGCTTGGGGATGATTGATACGTCCTAAACGTATCTATAGTGTTTTATGCTCCATGCTTGTTTTTTATATCAACTTTCTTATGTTTTTGTTCACACTTGGAGGTATTTTTATACATTTTCTGAAACTAACCTATTAACAAGATGCCACAGTGCTAGTTGCCTGTTTTTTTCTGTTTTTGGTTTCAGAAAAGCTAGTAAGGAAATATTCTCGGAATTGGGTAGGACAAAAGCCAAAGTCAATATTTTACCAGGAGGAACACAGAGTCCAGAGGGCAAACGAAGTGGCGCACCAGGGTGTCCACACCCTGTGGCGGCGTGGCCAGGGGGCATGCCACCAGGTGGTGTGGGCCCCCTGGAGATCCACTCACCTTGCCCTTTCACCTATAAAAGTGTCCCGACGCGAAAACCCCAAATACCCAATCAGAAATCTACGAAAGAGTCTGTAGCCGCCGCCATCTCCATCCCTAGATTGGGGGGATCTGAAGCTCTTCCCAGCACCCTTCTAGAGGGGAGAGATCATCCTGGAGGCCTTCTTCATCACCATGCCTGCCTCTAGTGTGATGCGTGAGTAGTTCACCCTTGGACTATGGGTCCATGTAGTAGCTAGATGGTTGGTTCTCCTCCTTTGTGCTATCATGTTTAGATCTTGTGAGCTCCGTTCTTGATCAACATCATCTATTTGTAATCCTATATGTTGTGTTTGCGGGGATCCGATGGATATTGAGATGCTATTTCAGATTGATTATTGATTGTCTATGTTATTTGTGATCTTGCATGCTCTCCGTTGTTAGTAACTATCTTGGCCAAGTAGATACTTGCAACTCCAAGAGGGAGTATTTATGCTCGATAGTAGATTCATGCCTCTAGTAATCTAGGGAAGTGACAGAAATCTCTAAGGTTGTAGATGTGTTGTTGCTACTAGGAATAAAACAGCAATCCTTTGTCCATGGGGCAATTGTATTGTTTACTTTACACACTTTGCTTTATGCAATTATCTGTTGCTTGCAACTTAATACTGGAAGGGGTTTGGACGATAACCTGAAGGTGGATTATTAGTCATAGATGCAGTTGGATTACGGTCTATGTATTATGTTGTAATGCCCAATCAAATCTCATAGGAGTCAAGATGTCTAGTATATGCATTCTCAAATCTGTCAATTGCCCCGCTGTAATTTGTTCACCCAACATGCTATTTATCTTAAGGAGAAAGACGTCTAGTGAACTATGGACCCCAATCCATTCCTTTACCATTGATATACCATCTATTGTTTACCATTTATTGTTTACTTTCTGCAAGCAATTAATATCTTCCACATTATACGTTTAATCCTTTGTTTTCATCAAAACCAGTGAGATTGACAACCTCCTTGTAAGTTGGGGCAAAGTTCTGTGGTTGTGTTGTGCAGGATTCCAAGTTGTTAGCAACACCTTGGAGTTGTTTCCTTTCTCCTACTAGTTCGATAACCTTGGTTTCATAACTGAGGGAAAACTTGCTACTATGCTCATCATACCTTCCTCTTGGGGTTCCCAACAAGCTCTACATTTTGAGCCATCAACGTGACTTGACCATGAGTGGTGTCAGATTACGTTAGAGACCAAGTTCTGGCTTAGTTTGAATTTCTAGCTGGAAAACTGAATAATGCGTTCATAGGTCTAACTCATTTTGAGACCCGGATCCTATCCTTTCTTTTGAAGTTTCAGGAACCCTTCAAGATTCTGCAAGCCGAAGATCAAGCTAGAAAATGATGAAATCCGACTCTGGATCTTGGAGGCTTCCGGGGGCTCCTGTTGGGAATATACTTTCCGGGTATCCTCACTGTGCCTCACTGACCAGGGTGGCCCACTTCGGGTTAGAGCTTTGCTTCATGGTTGGCCTAGTTAGGGTGAAGAGACGGAGTCCAGTTAGGCTATGGAAAGGCCCAGAAGACTTACTGACTTAGGCCTGTTATGTAACTTATCGTTCAAGATGTACTATGTAACCGACTCTTAGTCATAACCGGATAGGTCTCTCCTGTAAACCCTAGGCCACATATCTATATAAGACGTCCTAGGGTACGCCTTTAGGGGACCTTACAATAGTCTACAATCTCAACTCGCACAGGCGAAACCCTTGTAACCCATATTCTAGCTCTGCCATAATACTGGATTGCTAGCAGGAGTAGGATCCGTCCAAAGCAGGTGGATTCGAACCTGGGTAAACTTGTGTGCTCACCGTCTTGGAACACCGTACGTCTCACACCCCTCTCTTCCGCACGCCCTGAGAACCCCCTCATGGCGTACTTGTCATCAATCCGACGATAATGGGAGGGGGCGTGGAAGAAGATAATGACATCCATCATCATGTTAATTTCATGGGAGATTTGGAACGAGATTTATACTTCAGACAAGGGGAAGGAGAAAAGAACCCTAGCCCCCACGTCTCTCCCGTGAGTGACCGAGTGCTCCTCTGTGCCGCCGTCCCTCCCCCTCCCCAACCTCGCCTCCACCCTCGCAGCCGTTGGGACGCGCCAGCAGCAAAGACGCTTGGCGTTGGTGGAGGCGGGCACCCCTCTGCCCCCATTTACTAAGTCTTGGCATGGGCTAGTAGCGGCGAGTGCTAGCGACACGCGATCGTGGAGCGAAGCGGAGCATGGTGCAGCGGCTCGGTGGTGGCCAGAGGTGCTGGCGCAATAGAGGTGTGGAGGTCTGTTTGGGGTCGGGCGCACGGGGCTCGAGTCATGGCGGCTTATGCAGGGACAAGGGCCTCGACGACTGACGAGCCCAGCCTCTGTTAGGCGGGAGGCGCTCCAGCATGGTTCGGGTGGCGGCGGGGCGGCGGGCGATGCCCTTGGTGGTGCAGGCAGCGGTGACAGGGGATTGATGGCGGGTCTACTCCCCTTGGGCCTGAGCTGAGCCAAGGCGGGTCGGGTCAGGCTCTATTATGCTCGCTCTGGTTGGACCAAGGAGGAGTGCATGGCGAGGGTGGTGGCGCTAGCGCCACGTTGATACGTTGTAAATGTATCTATAATTTTGATGTTCCATGCTTGTTTTATATCTACTTTCTTATGTTTTGTTCACACTTTGGAGTACTTTTACACATTTTCTAGAACTAACCTATTAACAAGATGCCACAGTGCCAGTTGCATGTTTTCTGCTGGTTTTGGTTTCAGAAAAACTAGTAAGGAAATATTCTCGGAATTGGACCGGACAAAAGCCAAAGCCAATATTTTACCCGAAGCAACACGGAGTCCAGAGGGGAGACGAAGTGGTGCACCAGGGCGGCCAAACCTGGTGGCGGCACGGCCTGGGGGCACCACCAGGGGTGTGGGCCCCCTGGTGCTCCACCGATCTTGCCCTTCCACCTATAAAAGCCTCCCGGGACAAAAACCCTAAGGACCCGATCAAAAAATTCCACGAAAGAGTCTGTAGCCGCCACCATCTCCATCCCTAGATCAGGAGGGATCTGAAGCTCTTCCCGGCACCCTGTCGGAGGGGAGAGATCACCCTGGAGGCCTTCTTCATCACCATGACTGCCTCCGGTGTGATGAGTGAGTAGTTCATCTCTAGACTACGGGTCCATGTAGTAGCTAGCTGGTTGTTTCTCCTCCTTTGTGCTACCATGTTTAGATCTTGTGAGCTCCGTTCATGATCAAGATCATCTATTTGTAATCCTAAATGTTGTATTTTCAGGGATCCGATGGATATTGAGATGCTATTTTAGATTGATTATTGATTCTATCATGTCTATGTTATTTGTGATCTTGCATGCTTTCCGTTGTTAGTAGCTATCTTGGCTGAGTAGATGCTAGCAATTCCAAGAGGGAGTATTTATGCTCGATAGTGGGTTCATGCCTCTAGTAATCTGGGAAGTGACAGAAATCTCTAAGGTACTAGATATGATGTTGCTACTAGGGAGGAAACAGCAATCCTTTGTCCATGGGGCAATTGTATTGTTTACTTTACACACTTTGCTTAATGCAATTATCTGTTGCTTGCAACTTAATACTGGAGGGGGTTCGGATGACAACCTGAAGCTGGATTATTAGTCATAGATGCAGTTGGATTACGGTCTATGTATAATGTTGTAATGCGCAATCAAATCTGATAGGAGTCAAGATTATTAGTATATGCATGTATGCTTTCTCGGTGTCTGTCAATTGCCCTGCTGTAATTTGTTCACCCAACATGTCATCTATCTTAAGGAGAATCACCTCTAGTGAACTATGGACCCCGGTCCATTCTTTTACCATCAATCTACAATCTAGTATTTACTATTTACTGTTAACTTTCTGCAAGTAATTACTATCTTCCACACAATACGTTTAATCCTTTGTTTTCAGCAAAACCGGTGAGATTGACAACCTCATAGTAAGTTGGGGCAAAGTTTTGTGGTTGTGTTGTGGAAGATTCCAAGTTGGAAACAACACCTTGGAGGTGTTTCCTTGCTCCTACTGGTATGATAACCTTGGTTTCATAACTGAGGGAAAACTTGTTGTTGTGCTCATCATACCTTCCTCTTGGGGTTCCCCAACGAGCTCGGTATATTTTGAGCCATCAAACCTTTTTCTGGCGCCGTTGCTGGAAAGTCAAGGACATCTTCACAAGGGGAGTCCCTCATAACCAATCTCTTTACTTTGTTTTTTTGTTTTGCTTAGTTTAGTTCTGCTTCGTTTGCTTGTTTCTTTTATCAAAAACACACACAAAATTAGTTGTACTTCTTTGCTTCTTTATATTAAAAATACAAAAAAATGACTACTCTTGAAAATACTAAGTTGTGTGACTTCACTAGCACCAACAACAATGATTTCATGTGCACACATATTGCTCCACCTATTCCTAAAGCTACTTTCTTTGAAATTAAACCTACTTTACTTAATCTTGTTATGAAAGAACAATTCTCTGATGTTGGTACTGAAGATGTTGCTGCTCACCTTAATAACTTTGTTGAACTTTGTGAGATGCAAAAACATAGGGATATAGATGGAGATATTATTAATCTTAAATTGTTTCCTTTCTCTTTGAGAGGAAAAGCTAAAGAATGGTTGCTATCCCTAACTAGAAATAGTATTGATTCTTGGACTATATGCAAAGATTCTTTCATTGGAAAATACTATCCTCCTGCTAACACTATATCTATGAGAAGTGAAATAATGAAATTTAAACAATTTGATAATGAACATGTTGCTCACGCTTGGGAAAGAATGAAATCTTTGATAAAGAATCGTCCCACTCATGGACTAACTGCTTGGATGATTATCCAAACCTTTTATGTAGGACTAAATTATTCTTCAAGAAATCTGCTGGATTCTGCTGCTGGAGGTACCTTTATGACCATTACTTTGGGTGTTGCAACAAAGCTTCTGGATAATATGATGGTTAACTATTCTGAATGGCACACTGAGAGAGCTCCACAAGGTAAGAAGGTAAATTCTGTTGAAGAAACCTCCTCCTTGAGTAATAAAATTGATGTTATTATGTTTATGCTTGTTAATGGGAAAGCTCATATTGATCCAAATCATGTTCCCTTAGCTTTTTTGGTTGCTCAAGAAGAGCAAGTTGATGTGAACTTTATTAGAAATAAAAAAATTAGCAACAATACCTACAGGAATAATTTTGGTAATAATAATTATATGCCATATCCTCCCAATAATGGTAATGGTTATGGAAATTACTACAACAATAATAGAAGTGCACCCTCTGAACTTGAAGTCATGCTTAAAGATTTTATTAGTAAACAAACTGCCTTCAATAAAACTATTGAGGAAAAAATCTTTAATGCTGAAAGAAATATAGCATCATTGTCTGAAGCACAATCTTCTTTGAATAAAATGGCTGCTAAACCTGAAACTATTGAAAATCCCTTTGCTGCTACTAATGCCATACAAGTTAGAATTGATGAAAATGTTAGACTGTTAGCCGAATTGCATGCTAAGTGGGTAAGAGAAGATGAAATTGCTAGAAATAGTAGTACGTGTACTTAAGTCCCCATTCCTTTTGCAATAATGCCTAAAACCACTGGAATCTTCCCTAATAAAAATGTTGAAATTCTTCGAAATATGGGAAACAATAGCTCTACTAACATAGATGGTAATTATGATTTTGATCTTGATGGTTGCAATATCTCTGAAGTAATTATGTTCCCACAAAAGCTTTCTAAAAGTCCTAATGCTAGTGCTATGAATATGGCCTTTACAAAACACATTACTGATGCTCTCATAAAAATTAAAGAAGAAAAGATGAAACATAAAGCTTCTATTCCTATGAAATTATAAGATGGTTAGAAACCCATCATTAATATGAAAGTTAATGATTTTGATCTCAAAGCTTTATGTGATCTTGGTAGTAGTGTTTCTATTATGCCTAGAAAGATTTATGAAATGCTTGATTTGCCACCATTGGAAGATTGTTATTTGAATGTCCCACTTGATGACAATGCTAAAAATAAACTCATCGGTAGTGTTAATGGTGTTCTTATTATGGTTAACGATGCCTATATCCCTGTTGATTTCTATGTTTTGGATGTTGAATGCAATGCTTCTTGTCCTATTATTTTGGGAAGACCTTTTCTTAGAACTGTTGGTGCCATTATTGATATGAAAGAAGGCACCATTAAATATCAATTCCCACTCAAGAAAGGTATAGAACACTTACCTAAGAAGAGAGAGAAGATTATTTTTGCCTCTCCTATTAAAACAAAATTTGCTCTTAATGCTTCTTCATTTGAGAATACTTGATTCTTGCTTCTTATGCCCAGCTCAAAGGCGTTAAAGAAAAGCACTTATTGGGAGATAACCCAAATTTCTTTAGGAATCTTTTGTTGAGTATTGTAAGTTATTGCTTCAGTAATAACCTCTCCTTATCCTTTTTTGTGTGGTTTTTGTGCCAAGAATAACCTCTAATAAGAGAGAAATAATGCCTAGGAAAGTTGTTGTCCCAAAACAGATTTTTGTGCTTCACTATAAACATTCGTGAAAAATCTCTATATGTTGGCTTGAGCTGTAATTTTTTGTGCTTCTGCCCCAGGTTGTTATCTAACTTTCGCTAGATTAACACTTTTCGATTTGAGCAACAGAGGGTCTCCGAAAAAACCAGTTTTTACCTGCTGGTCTGTTTTGACAGATTTCTGCCATTATTTGCATTTGCCTCTTAATCTCTTTCTCTTTGAGTTCTTGCCAAATTTTTGAACTTTTAAAAGGAAGTGCTACAGTAGCTTGTGTTTTAATGGAAGTTTTATTTGTGTTGAAACTGAATATAAAGACTTATTATCTTCAGTACACTAATGTTGCTAATAAAGATTGTGTCAAGTTTTGTATGAAGGAAATTTTAAAATGTAGGGAAGAATAATGTGATAAGATGAAGTATGGATAAAAGCTCAAGCTTGGGGATGCCAGCCGTGTCACCCCAAGAAATATTCAAGAAGTACTAGCGTCAAAGCTTGGGGATGCCCAAGGCATCCCCTTCTCCATCAATAAAAATCTCAGGTTTCTTTCAAACACTTCATTTTTATTGTTTTATGCACAATTTGTTGTTCTTGGAGCGTCTTCGTTTTTGTTCTTAGTTTTTGTTTGCTTAGTTTGCTTAAATAAATTGGTTGGACCCCCGCATTCATACATAGTTTCAAATAAGTTGATTTGGATTGGAAAAGTGTAGGAAAGTTCATGCTTATAAGTGGTATAAAAGGAGCTTGTTTTTGACTGTGACTTAGACTTTATCATGTCATGCTTGATATTGTTTTGACTTTATGCTTAGTGATTATTTACGTAGCATGACTTTTTACAAACAATTGAGATTGCTTAATGTGCCTTGAAAGAATCATGCGTTGTTTTAGCATATAAAAGCATAATATTATGGTATTCTCCTTTGATGCTTTATTTGGGTTGACTTGGTGCATGCTCACACCATGATAATACTATACCAAGTCACCATAGCCTCTATGATCATTTAGTTTTCGACTTGTAATATCACTTTATGCTTTAATTAATAATGTTTTGTCGGTTTGCATGATTATGGCTATTATTGCTCTCTTAGCTGGTCGTTCTCAGTCTTTTGCTAGCCTCCATACCAAGTATGAGTTCCACTCATGCATCCAACTCCAAATAAAACCAATTTATTCCAAAGAGTCCACCATACCTACCTATTAGCATTTGCTATTCCAAGTTTATTCATGTTTTTATCTACCTTCCAAATTAAACTTGTTATGTGAAAATTAGTGATTAAAGCTCTCATGAACTTGATGGCACACTTTCCTTTTCTTGCACTTAATAAACTTGAACCATTGTGCCCATCTATGTTGTGTATATGCTTGCGTTTTATAAGTTGTGAATTAGCAGAACCGTGTTATCATGAGAACGCTTTCAACATTGCACTTTATTTAGTTGATATCATGTTCTTTTACTTATGGATCTCGGCGGTGTGAAATGAAAGGGGAGCTTGTAAGGCTCATGGAGTTCGTATATGTGTTAGAGAAATGCCTGGACGGCTGGTCTAAGCCATGCCTAATCATGGTGGAAACCTGCAGCATAACCATAGTGAGCAATCTATGAGGCATCCTATATAAAAAAACCTATGGAAATAGGAAATAAAAAAGAAAAAAGAAAAAAAGCCTATGCAAATAGGAAATAAAAGGATTGCTAAGATGCACATTGTCTGCTTGCCTTGTCATTTTGATATGGGGAATCTTCCGTATCATCGGGCAAGGAGTACCCCGTTGGAGTTTCTCTATGATACACATGTACTTACAATGACAAGAACTTACATGTGACTAAAGTTGAGTAGCATGAGGAACGGTACTCGTAAGTAAGGGGCATGAAATTTTCAGCTTATAACTTGTCAAGCATATCCTCATATTTGTTCACTTTAACCTTAATCACCTAAAGATGCTTATGATAGGAGCAATGAGAGCTGAAAGCTAATAAGTATCATAATTTTTGGAAGCTCTTTATAAGACTTGAATCCCTGCTTCCTTCTATGAAGGGCCTTTCTTTTACTTTTATGTTGAGTCTCCATCTTCTATCTTTATGCACCTATTGAGAGAGCATAGTGATCATTCTTAGTTTAATGTGCATTGTCCCAAAACTTGTTGATTGATTCATAACTTCACCCTTATGAACTTTGAATGTGTCCTATGCATTTATGTTTTGCTACACTATGAGGGACAAGCTAAATACCATTCTCATTATGTTTTCTATATGTGAAACAAACAAACGTCTTTCAAAGCATTGTTATTCATGAATCTTTTGTTTGTACCTTTTCATGTTATAACATAGTTGCTATGTCCTATTTTTAGAACTATATCTTTCATGCTATGTTAAAGTACTATGATCCCAGCCATCAATGTTTTACAAATACCTTGATCAAGATTGTGATGGTGCATGTCACCTCAAAAAAAATTATCACTTACCTACTCGAGGACGAGTAGGAGTTAAGCTTGGGGATGTTGATACGTTCTAAACGTATCTATAATTTTTGATGTTCCATGCTTGTTTTATATCTACTTTCTTATGTTTTGTCCACACTTTAGAGTATTTTTACACATTTTATGGAACTAACCTATTAACAAGATGCCACAGTGCTAGTTGCCTATTTTCTGCTGTTTTTGGTTTCAGAAAAGCTAGTAAGGAAATATTCTCGGAATTGCACCGGACAAAATCCAAAGTCAATATTTTATCCGAAGCAACACGGAGTCTGGAGGGGCGACGAAGTGGCACACCAGGGCGGCCACAACAGGTGGCGGCGCGGCTTGGGGGCACGCTACCAGGGGTGCGGGCCCCTGGTGCTCCACCGACCTTGCCCTTCGACCTATAAAAGCCTCCCGGGATAAAAACCCTAAGGACCCGATCAAAAAAATTCACGAAAGAGTCTGTAGCCACCGCCATCTCCATCCCTAGATTGGGAGGGATCTGAAGCTCTTCCTGGCACCCTTTCGGAGGGGAGAGATCACCCTGGAGGCCTTCTTCATCACCATGACTGTCTCTGGTGTGATGCGTGAGTAGTTCATCCCTGGACTACAGGTCCATGTAGTAGCTAGATGGTTGTTTCTCCTCCTTTGTGCTACCATGTTTAGATCTTGTGAGCTCCATTCATGATCAAGATCATCTATTTGTAATCCTACATGTTGTTTTTGCGGGGATCCGATGGATATTGAGATGTTATTTCAGATTTACTATTGATTCTATCATGTCTATGTTATTTGTGATCTTGCATGCTTTCCGTTGTTAGTAGTTATCTTGGCCGAGTAGATGCTAGCAAATCCAAGAGGGAGTATTTATGCTCGATAGTGGGTTCATGCCTCTAGTAATCTAGGGAAGTGATAGAAATCTTTAAGGTACTAGATGTGCTATTGCTACTAGGGAGAAAACAGCAATCCTTTGTCCATGGGGCAATCGTATTGTTTACTTTACACACTTTTTCTTAATGCAATTATCTGTTTTTTGCAACTTAATACTGGAGGGGGTTCGGATGATAACCTGAAGGTGGATTATTAGTCATAGATGTAGTTGGATTACGGTCTATGTATAATGTTGTAATGCCCAATCAAATCTCATAGGAGTCAAGATGATTAGTATATGCATGTATGATTTCCCGGTGTCTGTCAATTGCCCCGCTGTAATTTGTTCACCCAACATGTCATCTATCTTAAGGAGAATCACCTCTAGTGAACTATGGACCCCGGTCCATTCTTTTACCACAAATCTACAATCTACTATATACTATTTACTGTTTACTTTCTGCAAGAAATTACTATCTTCCACACAATACGTTTAATCCTTTGTTTTCAGCAAAACCGGTGAGATTGACAACATCACTGTAAGTTGGGGGTAAAGTTCTGTGGTTGTGTTGTGCAGGATTCCAAGTTGGAAACAACACCTTGGAGGTGTTTCCTTGCTCCTACTGGTTCGATAACCTTGGTTTCATAACTGAGAGAAAACTTGCTGATGTGCTCATCATACCTTCCTCTTGGGGTTCTCCAACGAGCTCGATATATTTTGAGTCATCACACGTCTGCTGTAGCAATGCGGCGGGAGCTTCACGGGCCTTCCTGGCCGGGCCTAGGGTGCTGAACATGAGGGTAGCAGCGTCAGGCGTACGTGCTGCATCATGGTGGCTACAACTTTACAGACCCGACTTGGGTTTGGCCTAGTATGTCCTTGTTG
The DNA here is from genome assembly GCA_910589775.1 of Avena eriantha. Taxonomy (NCBI): domain Eukaryota; kingdom Viridiplantae; phylum Streptophyta; class Magnoliopsida; order Poales; family Poaceae; genus Avena; species Avena eriantha. Next base: position 120,989,574 of record OU342746.1, read on the forward strand.
TCGTGCCCGGTAGGCACCCGCCATCAATGGTGGAAGATGCCCTCCAGCTGGCTTTGCGGCTGCCGCTCTCCAGCTCCTAGTGGCCAAGTATGCTCCTGCCGCTGCGTCCAGCCGGCTACCGTCTATGGTGGTGGAGGTTGTTCCCTCCCATGGGGTTGTGGTACTACCGCTCCTTGCCTACGACTCTTTCCTTTCGATTTGGCTGGCCTCGCAGTGTTTTCGATGGAGATGGCGATGGTGTCCTCAAGACCGGGATGGTGCATGTTGGTGGGCGGCAAGCTTGGGAGAGCGCTTCGGACTATCCGGGTGGTGGGTTCTAGGGGCCGGGAAAAATCCATGTCGGTGTCGACGGCACCGACGCAGTGGCGTCTGCGGGAGCCACCTGCCTGCAGGGTGTCGGGCGTATCCCCTCCTATTCCCCTTTATGTACTAGGAGAAATCCTATGACCAGTCTGAGAAGCAGCGTCGTCCTCGTTGCACCCCTTCTTGAAGGTGATGCTCGGTACACGACGATTCGAAGGCATAGGAGCATGGTGGGAATTCTCCGGAGGGCACAGCGGTTGCGAGTCATCGGCGCTTTTGTTGATCCGGCGATGTCGACATTCTTTTTTCTTTTATTTCTCTTGTTTTACTTTTTAGGCTTAGTTGTGTTGTTTGCCCCAGCACCAAGATCAAGAGTGAAGTCAAGAATTAGGTAAAGAGGAGCTGTGGTTTAATTCTGGGAGAGTAATCCCTTGTAATGGCCACTCAGGCCTTGGTTTGTTTTTTTACTTTATAACTTCGCGAACCCTTTCCCCTCAATTAATGAGATGAGGTAAATCTTTTGCTTCCGTTATTTTAAGAAAAAAATCGATTTCTTAACAGGAACGAGTAGCTAGCTACGTGAACACGTAATTAAGGAATATATAAGTACAAGTCCAAAATTACTAGCGTATCCATTATCGTCCAGCCCGGTTAGGATACCTGGCTTTCACCTAGGCGACCCGTGCTCAAATCCCTGTAATCTCGGCCTTTTGTATTTTTGTCTCTTGCTTCACTCGTACTATCCTGATTGCTGCTGCAGAATCTCGGCAATCTTATTTACGGAGGTCATAAAAATTTACACTACCGCAGACCTCGCTTACTAGTTTGGCAGCTGTTGATGTTAAATCTATGTCAACGTCTAGCGGTTATCTGTGCTTGACCCCAACCTGCCACAGTGAGCTAGCTACGCGTGCGGGATTGCCCTGCCAACAGTACTTTGCTTTGCACTTTCTATTTAGACAAGTAGAGTGCGTTGATTTATTAATTACGACGAAAGATCTTGGAACCCACATAGCGTCTTCGAACTCTGATGATTGGTCCTGAGAAAACAAAACACTGCTACTCGAGCTCGTGTAAAAAACGACGACCTTCCAGGCATCGTCTTCAGCCTAGTTCCTTGGCTGTCAAGTGTCAGGGCACTTCGTGTTTTGATTCGAGAATTCAGACATCCGTGACCGTGACTGCCAAGCCAGTTAGCTCGGTTTTCCTCCTCCTCCTCCCCCTCCTCCTCCTCCTCCTCCTCCTGTGCACCACCAACTAGTACAAATACTTCACCATCCCGTTAGAGCCTCCACACCATCCAGTTGTTGCTCTAAAAGGCCAGCTGCAACATAGAGGAAAGGAAGGCAGAGATCAGGTGGCCAAGGAGAAGAAGCAGAAACCCAGATGGAGCACTCTTCTCTGGATCGTCGGGAAGGTTTACCCGGCCGGCTACTGAGACCTACAGGGAACAGATCAAGTTACGCTGGTCTCCAAGGTCAACATTGTTAGCCTGTGTTAATCCTACTAGCCGAATGCCCGTGCGTTACCACGGACCTCTCGGATCTTCAAGTATCATGCCTTTACGCAATGTAATCATAATGCAGTTAAATATTAGAGTTAAATATAGTACCGGTCCCTGTACTTGTCAAACTGGCTCGATTTAGTCCTCGTTCTCGGAATTTGCTGAATTTTACCCGCGTACTTGTGTATAGGGTTCGATTTTGTCCAATTCTATGTTCGCCGTCAAATTTGAGCTGACGTGGATGACACGTGGACTGAAATCTTGCAAGAACACCCTCATGCATCTGAGAAAATTGCAAAAAACGACCACAAATATTGCAAAATATAGGATTGGTCCCTATACTTGTTCGGATGGCTCGATTTAGTCCTAGTACTTGTCAATTGGACTCGATTTAGCATGTTTGCTGTCGAATTTGAGTTGTTTGCATTCCTATGCATTACCTCTACCAAGAAAGACCACTGAACTCTATCATAAGCTTTTGCCGAATTTGAGCTGTTTGCATTCCTATGCATTACCTCTGCCAAGAAAGACCCAAATTAGTTGTCTTAGATTTTTCTTGATTCGATTGTATCCAGGCATAATTTAGTATTAAATGCATCTCTATCTTAAAAATTTAAGTCAACTAATTTGGATCGGAGGGAGTATCATCCAGCCATCCACGTAATGTAAAGACTCACACATTATCATATGCTTTAAAATTTCTTTGTAGTGGTATATACACAAAATCTGAATTAGTTTGTCATACTGCAATTTTCCTCTATACTGACAAACTTAATTAATTGTGTTTATGCTTTGTTCCGTGCGTACACCAAGAATTGGTAAACCTTCGAAAACCTACAAAAGAAGACACCGTGGCAGCGTCAAACCCAAGTCGACACTGGAGATTCAGACAACACAATAGTGAGAAGTTGCAACGGTGCTGCCCGACAAGCGCCCAACCAGGGACATACATGGTGCTGTTATACACGAACACCTAGCCCCCAATATCCAGCACTGACAATGAGCCCCCACTTATCGTGGTTACTTTTTCAGACAAATAGTCAGTTTCAAACCAAAGATATTTCACGAAGAAGCTGCAAATCACAAGTTACACAATTGACTACTAACAGGAAGATTCTAGCTTGCCCAAGTAGTACTATCGGGGGCATGAATCGGAGAGACCACTCCAAGATTCTGTAATTTTGGATGTAAGAACCAAGACAAAAAAAATCCATCAAAGTACCATGTATTCATCTGATCCAATTTCAGATATAAAAGGAAAAAAGACCATAGCGCAGGACTCCAACTGTTGCGTCGCCACCGCCCGGAGGCTCCCCATCCCCCAACAAGGCGGCCGCCGGCCTCGACTTCACACGCACCACAGCGCGCCGCCCTGAGTCCCATCAGTCGCCGCCGCTAAGAGGAAGAGGGCGGAGGTGCGGGGAACTCTCACTGCGTCTCCCGTTAATCGTCGCCGCTAAGAGGAGGATCAAGGGCAGAGGGACGGCCTCTCACCTGCGGGAGAGGAGCAGGGAGGAAGGGGCGGCCACGCTGCGCCGCTGAGAGACGGAAGGGATTGACCCTCTCCACATCCTCCCGACTTGCAGAGACCGAGAACCTCCACCCCGCGATGCACGCCATAGACCCTAGGCCCTTCGGTCCCGTGCGTGAGACAGAGGGAGCATCACCTTCCTTGTCCTGTTCCTTTGACTAAGCGGTGGCAGTCCCAGTAATTAGGATCAAAAGACAGGGGAAAATCGTCTTTTAACGGCAGATGGAAAAAATTGAAGTGTGACGAACGACGCGAATCTTTTTTATAGTCTTTACTATTACTATTACTATTTACTATTTACTATTACTATTAAAAGGGAGTTGGTGATCGTAGGTCGTCAAACGTGTTTGATATCAAACATTAAACATATCTGGATCGTACACTCTACATCCGACGGTAACATGAGACATCCTAGCACAGGGGTTAGCTAATTACATTTTTCTGCCACCGATAAGTGGAACTGGTTCAAACCACCCAACTAGAAAAAACAAGCAAACTCCGTCCTTCCCCGACCTCTCCACGCTAGAACATGGTGCTGCATCCGCCGCCGCCCATCCCGTCTCGCCCCGCCCTCCCGCCGCCACTAACAGCCCGAGCACCTCGAAAGCGGACGCCCTCCTCCTTCTAGACCGCCTCCAGCCCGACATGGTCCAAGATCGCCACCGCCAACCTTTCCTAGCCTGTTAGGGAGGACCTGCCATAGCAGGACCTTCGCAAGTTGCCACAAGGGTGGAGGAGGCATCCTCTCCCTGTTGGATGGATGTGGATCCATGAGTTGACCTACCCGATCTGATCAAGGTAAATAGCATCTTCATTCTGACTATCCGGTCTGATCCATGAGGTGACCTAGACGATCCAATTTGATTGATGCCTGTGTAATTTTTAACCTGCGTGCTAGTGGTTTCCGTTTGTTTCAATGATTAACCAAGACTTTATGAATTGGTGAATCACGGCAAAGTTTTTCCATGGCCATTTTAATCGAGTTTACAAATATATGCACTTAAGAAAAAATTGGCATGTGCAAACATAGTCGTAGGTATAGCAACACTAATGGCATTGAGGATTTCAGGCAGCAGTGGCCAGGAAAGTTCCCATCCGATGATTTACACAGCCATGGAACCAATTTCTTGGATTGAGATGATTATGCATGTTGCCCAGGATTATGCTCAATTGCTCATGGGACCAAAATTAGAAAAGCAATTCATGAGACAAATACCCATGCCTAATGTTTCACTTTGTTGGGACCAAGTTCTAAAGATTATACCAGGGAACCGCACATAACCCCTCGGTGAGGACTCACTATCTAGGTCCTGGTCAGTAGTTTGCTACTCCATATGACCACACTGATGAATGCATTCAGAAATTCTAATCATTATTATGTAACTATCAGTAACCACAGGCAACATCATAACTATATGCATCATTCTTTATTTGTTAACTCTATCTTTACTTCTGTACAGAGGAAGATTTCCATACTCTAGCAATGTCTTGTTTCCTTTGTTTCCGTGGAATTTTTTATAGAAGCCAAATTTTTCCAGCGTTTAGGAGGAAGAAAAAATCAGAAGCCTGATTATACAACAAGTATAGATAAACATGCATATGTAATTAGCTTTTGTTCTTTCGAAGCATCCGCAGACCGTCTAAATTTACACTATTCCATTCAAAGAAATACCATTCTATAGAACATGAAGATGAACTCCTCCAAAGAGCTTAGAAAAGCCACAAGAAATTTCTTCTCACGAAACAAACTTGGACAGTTCTTTTTTTTGGCTGTGTTTACCTTGTTGGACCATTTCCCACTTTGTACCCTAAATACTTGTAAATTTTGAAGTCCAAACACCGCAGCCTTGCCCCTACAACATATCATATGCACCAACCATTTACTTCAGGGTCATGCATTATTGGAAAGAAATAGTTTAAGCTCTTCAACCGAAGTGATTATTGTCACTATAGCACTTGTATGAGCCATCTTCATGAGTGCTGAAACTCCGATCTAAATGATGCAAGGAAATCCGAAGAATGTCCAGAAAGTAGCCACCAAGTTTCTAGCGTCGGAGTCGAAACAAGGGACACATGAGTTCTTGAAAGATGGAAATTGGTACTTTGCTACAAGGTGCACTGTTTTTTGGTTCATGGTTAAATAATCAAACTTTATATCTGGTAGTAATTCCTTATTGCAGAACTTTACTAAACTGAAAGATACAGAGAAATAAATTCCATCTTTAGGTTGATAAATTGTGATAATTGACATTTTTACATCAAAAGCTTGGCACCATATTATTTTTTATTCTCAGCTGAGCTGAAAAAATCTTTATTAGGAAGAATGAGAGGTACACCACTATAGGGCCAACTCTTGGGAGAAGAGGAGTTGAGCACAAGAAACATGATCCCGGCAAGCTTCAGAAATGTTGTAAGAAAACCTCTCCGTCCGAGGTACTCAGTAGCAACTGCAGGCTTGGGAAGGTAAATAAGAAGCATAATTTGAAAAAGGATTCCTGAGTGATGTTAAAGATCTTGGAACGAATAATTAACATTCATCTTCTTATAGATTATGTATATATTTAAAGATTTTACCTTCTCGATTGATTTGTATTTTGGGATAGTGGACTGTAAACTACTTTTCTCCGTGTTACTACTACTACTATTAGCTTTTGGCAGAAAATGATGGCGTGCTAATGGTACGTCCTCCTTCAAACAAACTACTACTCTCGGACATGGATTTCGTTTACTGCAGTTTTGACTCATTAGTGACATAGTGTATGGTGTACGTTAATCAAGATGAAAGTATGAAGAAACCTGTTCAACCATTGATGAGTTTTTCTATTCCTTTTTGTTTGCAGGTAATGTGTTTTCGGTGGAGCCAATACTCTAGGAGCTAATGCGAGACATACTGAATGCTTTTGTTTCTGATTTTATTGTCTCTAATCAAGTTGATGTTAAGTCCTTGCTGGAGGCAAAGTGAACATAGAAATGAAGCTGACTATCACTCCCATTGCAATTCAGGTGTTTCCAATTGTCAAATGTGGCCATGTTTTCTGATTGCGAATGCAGGGAGGTTTGAGGGAAGGCATGGTAGGGAGACAAAAAAATATGACCAGCTTTTTATGGCGACAAATATTGAAAATAACAATCAGCGTGCACATAGGGTATATTTTGTAGGATAAAGGAGGCGAAGGAGAGCAAAAAGAAACAAGTTCACGCATGGGTAAGTTGATCATTGCTATTCCCATGCCTTTTTGATGGAGTGAGCACCATACTATATAGGCAAGGTTCTTATTATTTTTCCATGGTAACATAGAATTTAGTGGTGGCATGAAACATGCAAAAACCAATCACAGAAATAGACTATATGAGCTATAATTGAAACCAACGTCGAAAAAGCTTCAACAGATAGCTCGCATGTCTGGACATATATCTCAACCAATAAAAAATAAGTATAGTTGGGCCCTTGCTAATAACAAATATGTAGTAGTTGGATACTTGCTGTCTATGCGTACCACATCCATTTAGCTTTTACCAAAATATATTTCAAGAAAAGTGGTATCTTAAAGTTTTTGAAATATTATACAGCTATATTTTCTATACAAGTGGTTTTTCACATCCACACGTGCACCCATAAACGAAATTAGCTGGACCGTTGCAATCGCACGTGCACTCAACTAGTATAGATAGATAGATTGTCATAGGGTATTTTTAGTTTTTTTTTTGTCGTAAAATAAACAGTGTGCGTGTGTGCTTGTACGCCCTGCACTGTCAATTATATTTAGTTAAGTTAGTTCCTAGACTAGCTCGCCACGAGCTGCACTCGTGGGATGGCGCGAGACTCGGTCAGTTCGTGGCGAGATCATACAGGAGAAGGACGATCGAGAGTGGGATGGCACTCTCCGGTCAGGTCATTGTTCAGATCAGGGGTTGCGCCACGTGACATGGGTCTTACTTATCGGATTTCTATAATTGGTATATCTGGTATATACTTAGATTATGGTCCAAGACCCACAAATAAATAAATACTCCTGGAAGCATCCAAAGCCTAAGAACCAGACACATTAATCAAGATAGAGATACAAACCGGCATAGTCGGGTGGCTGTAATCAAACTGGTAACCGGTTTGCAGTGAACTCTGAGACTCGGCCTCTCATATAAGGGTTGGAGGAGCCAACGGAGAGAACACCATAGTTTAGAGTATACACAACTCGCTGTGAGTTAGACCTCATCTAGCAAATCGGCGGCTTTGTAATCATCTCTTTCCAATAAAGCCCAGACAGGTTTTTACTCCCTTTTTTGTCTGACAGCCCAATAAAATCACCGACGCTCTCGTTTCATCAAACCCAAGTCCATAACTATGGACATTGTCGAGATTACCCCTCGTCAGTTGGCGTCGTATGTGAAAACTCTGAGCGCTGGAGTCATGAATTCAGCAGCTTCAACTTCACCAAGCAACAACCCGGCGATTGAGGTCGGCGAGATTATTCACAATCCCGTCGATCTCGATCCCCGCCCACCCACCCCTCTGCCAGAAAATTTCGATGAGGAGACATATCTTATGATCGGAAACCTCCACTTTCGCATCGGAACAGAAGAAGTTTTTTGTCTTTTGGATACGAATTTTTGGGTCCGCCGGCTCCAACCATAGCACCCGAAGCAACACCAGCATTTTCTATCGGCTCCACTGAAAGGAACACCACGCATCCGACAAGCATCGAAGACAACAACGGCACACCGCAAATCTAGGGGACTTGACCAATCTCTATGACGGTCTCTCCTGCGGATCAGACTCAAAAACTGCATCACCCGTCACGGTGGACCCGACATACAACGAATCTGAGAAAAGCATCGACTCCAGAATTAAAAAAGCAGATTTATACCCAGAGCAAAACCTGTAGGATCTCACTCGTCCTCAAGACAGTGTCTCCTCCAGCTCTGACAACCGGAGCAGCAAATCATACATGGGGCGCCACCAGGTGTGCGTGATCATAGGAGCAGCAGGAGTAGACGAAGGAACCTCAGCACCACGCGATGAAAATGGTAACCCGATTATCCATCCTAATAATATTATGTCCGAAAGTGATGCAATTGCAGACAGGAACGGAGCGGAAAAACCCATGTAAAATCGCGTCGTCCAAGGAGGAGGAGGAGAACACGATGGAAAACGGATAGCTATCTGGCTACCCGCAGCTTCCTAGGAAAGAGCAAGAAACTCTATCTTGGGTGTGGTACCCATGACGACAGACGTAACAAAAGACGATCTGATGGCATACCAGTATCTCCTTCACAAGAAAAGAAGGCAATTGATCAAGATGCAAAGTGAAAGTGTAAGATGGTTTACCTAGAGGGCGTGAATAGGTTTCTAACAAATTCTTTATAATCTTTTGCAAGTTTTAGGCTTTGCGAAATATAAGTGTGCCTAAATGCAAACTAGGTGAGGCAACCTAGATGATGATACAAGATACGTCAAGCACGAAGGCTATCACAAAGTAAACAACACAAGTAAGAGAGGGGTTAAGGAATAACCCAAGCACGCGGAGACAAAGATGTATTCCCGTGTTCACCACCTTTGGGAAGGGAGCTACGTCACGTTGGAGAGGTGTGAGATTCACGCAGGATTCCCCAACGCCACGAAGGCTCACCTTCTTCTCCGAGCCTATCCCACGAAGGAATAGCTCACTTCCTCGTGGTAGACTTTTAAGGTAGTCTCCAAACCCTCACAAACTTTCCACGGAGCAAATCACAAGCCGAATGCCTCCGGGCGACCCTAGCTGCCTAGGGTTTCCCACAAACCCAAGAGTAACAAGCTAACTCGATGAACTCAAGGGGGAATGAAATTTGGCTTGGTGGAAACGTAGATCGGGACCTCCTCTTGCTTTCTACCAAAGGGATTTTAGTTTGATTGGGTAGGATGGGAGATCCTCAAGAAATTGTGTTTCAACAATGGGAAGAGAGAGAGAGCTCCAAGTATGAGATATGAACTGAATGCCTGACCTACTCAAGCTAGAAGAAGAGGTATTTATACTCAAGGGAGAAACTAGCCGTTTGTAGCACTTTCTGTGAAACTCGGTTTTAAGTTCGGTTGGACCGGACCGCCCGGTGTACAGCCCGGTCAACCGGAATCCAAACCGGGATACTCACTATGTGTGAGCCCCGGATAGACTCGGTATACGAAATGAGAATCCCGGTTTGGGTTCGATTGACCGGAACTGGTACCGGACCGTTCGGTCTGGGAACCGGTTCAACCGGCCTGAGAACCGAGTTTGGCAGAGATGTTATCAAACTTAGATTTCTTTCTCCTCTCTCTTTGGTGATGGAACAAGTGCGTGTATAGGATGTGTATAAGGCTTAGAAAAACATCCCCAACAAGCTCATCGAGATAACCCCTCTTAATAGTGCGGTGTTCCTAAATACTCAAGAAACATATAAAAGGTAAAACTCCGGCACTTCTCTTCATTATCGAAATGGGGGGGTCTTCGATGATCTTCCAACATACCGGCGGACTAAAACCTGTTCAATACACTGGTAGGTAGCATTAGTCTGCACTAACTATGGTGTCATTGTCAACCAAAAACAATATAGGGTAAATTACCCTTTCAATCTCCCCCTTTTTGGTTGGCGATGACAAACCGAGCTAGAGTTCACAAGGATATAATAAAGAGCAATATACCAGGGAATTCCATAGAGACATATGTGAGCTCCCCCCATAAAGTGTGCACTTGGTTGAATTTGCGTTTGAATGCAAGGTGCACCTAAATAAAGTATAGAGAGGTTCCCACATGTCTTTATGGAAGCAAGCATAACATGACAAGATATAGAGCATGGATATCTATGCAAGGCTAGACAAATGAATAAAGTACACATAGTCGTAGCACAATAGACATAACCATGGTTCACACACATAGCACACGCTTGTCCAACATACGGAAGTAAAGCAAATAGTTCCAATCACGAAAGCAAATGGTAAGCACAATGCCATAAGAATCAAAGATAAGGCAAAGGGCATTGTGCAAACGGCGAACCCCAGAAAAACCCTGGCAAGGAACCCGTAGAGACCTAAAAGAACTCTACTCTTCTCCCCCATTGGCATCGAAACACCAAAAAGGAAGAGGAGTAGGGCGATGCTAACGGAACCCAACTAGAAGAACGTAGGAGGCAGCGGAGGGTGAAAGGGGGCATCTTCGTCTTCCGGGATCTCCTCTTCATCATCATCCTCAACATCATCATCATCATCAATAGAACCACGAAGAGGAGCAGAGGAGGCACTAGTACCACCATGAGGAAACTGACTAGGGAAGTAGCCGAAGAGCATGGCATCATCAAGGGGCGGCATCTCATAGTTGACATACGGAACAGGAGTCATCTCATGACCATCTGGAGGAGGAGTGACATGCTGGGTCACGAGAGACTCGTTGTGCCTGCGCCGAGTCTCTTGGCTCATCTCAAGAGCCTTGTGGCTCACATCATAAGACAAGCGGCACATCAGAAACAGTCGCTTGAAGAAAGTGGCAGCACCACCCTTGGGCCTTGGACGTGATGAGGAGGACTCTCCAACAGGACGACGAGAACCTGACCGAGTAGCAAAGTGAGGCTGAGGATCATGGACAGCCTTGGTGCGCTGCTCGGGGGGCCTCATCGATGGAACCTCAAGAGACTGACCACGAAGAGAAAGAGTAAGCTGCTCTTGTTCCACACGCTCACCAGCCATCACACCAGGAGGCACAACCCTGTTGAGCAGCTTTTGTACATATACGCAGAAGGTGGGGGGCATCCTGTCCAAAGCAGCCCGGCGTAGCTCAAAGTACACAAAATCACAGCCATCAACCTTCCTCAACCTGTCAGGATGACAATAATACAAGAGGTTGGCAAAATACCCACGGCAGTTTGTAGTATCTCCAACTCGGGGAACAAGCGACTGACGAAAGATGCTGGCCAAGGTGTGGTAGTAAAAGTACATGCCAGAGATGCATGGAGGAGCATACTCAGAATCCTTTGGGTAGCAGAAGGCCAGACAGTCAGCAGGCTTGATCTTATCACTATGAATGCAAAAACCACCTGGCTTAGCAGAATAGCCCATGACCTCAACCAGATCTGCAAAGGTGGCATGGAAACGCCGCGTGCCGGTCATCCACGACATAGTGCGGTCATCATCATCATGAAAATAGACCGTGGAGAAGAACTGGCGAATATACTCAGGATAGTAGTCCTCCTTGAGACACACAAGGTCAAAGAGATCCATTTTCTTCAAGGCATCATCAACAAAGCGATAATCTGAGGCAGCATACATGTTGAACCAGTCCTCATTGAAAGCAAGAATGTTACCGCAGGAGGTGACCTTGAACTGAGTGTAAATATGTTCCCACATCAAGGATTGAGTCTCAGTCCAAAACTTCTTATCAGAGCCAGTGTAAGTGCGAGACTTGAAGCGATAGGGATTCTGCTTGCGAAGGGTCCGGTACATAGCAATCTCCATATTCTTCAGGTTTTGAGAAGGTACATCTTCTTCGTCATCATGCACAACAGGTTTCTTGCCCCTGGTGGCCTTGCTCTTGAAACGACCAGAACGGGCGCCGCCCTCTTCCTCATGCTGCATAGACTGACTGGCTCGACGAGCCCTCTTACCCCTGCCGGTTTCCTCAAGCACATACTCATCACTCACATAGTCATCATCATCTACAGCGGTTTCCTCAGGCACATACTCATCACTCACATACACATGCCAAACAACAAAAACGGAGGAAAAACTTGGATTTGGGCAAGTGCATGGTAGAAAAGGGACATTGCAGAGAGATTCGGTGCCAGGGCCGGTCTGACCGGCTCCAGAACCAGACGGTCTGTGTCAGCACCGGACAACCGAACCGAAACCAGACAGTCCGGTGTCAGCACCGGAAAACCGAGCTGGAACCGGACGGCCCGGTGTTAGATCCGGTCCAACCGGGCCTGGAACCAAGTTGGTCGGGGAGGCCCCAAAACTGCTCTATGCAATGTAAAAGATCTACCCATGGCTCAATACTTGCACAGATACAAACTTCTCAAGAGAGGTAGGCCATGGTTTGACGTGGTTGGCATACAAGAAGGAAGGTGGTAACCCTAACTTGGCAAATCCATCAAAATGTGTAGCAAAACATGGGGATTTGACAAGGAAAAGGGAGAGGAGCAAGGGATTACCCGAGGACATGGCTTCCCGTGGAGGAAAGCCCCAAAAGCCCTTGAGGAAGAAGATTGCAAAAATCTCCCAAACCACCACAAGATGGAGAGATTCCTTCGGTGGAGAACCTCCAGAGGTCCTTCTCCGCTAAAGGGTGGCCCGATCTACGAATCCTAGGGGTGGAAACACCCTAGGAGAGGGGGGAAGGTGGGAGGGGCAGCAATGGAGAGTGGATGGGTCGGGGAAAGTGAAGAGGTAACTTGTGGAGGAGTGGGGGTGTCTAGGGAAGAAGAAGGGAATTTTTTTTCAGATCCCGGTTTGAGTTCGGTCTAGCCGAGATGCAAACCGGACCGCTCGATGCACAGCCCGGTCAACCGAGCCATAAACCGAATCTGTAGGAAAAATGACACGAGGGAGATTCGGTTTTCAGTCTGGTCGACCGGCTCCACAACCGGAGTACTCGGTTGAAAACCGGACTGACAACCGAACTCGTTCAGTAACCTTCTGTCTGCAGACCCGGATAGACTCGATTGAGAACCGGGCTGGAAACCGGACGGTCCGGTTATGGAGCCGGTTGGACCAGGCCAGAAACCGAACATCAGAAAAAACTTCAGAAAAGTTTGTGAAAACAGAAATTTTTTGAGAATGGAATGTGCAAGGAAGAAGATAGTAGACTCCAAAAGGGTAGAGGAGGCAGGTGATCTAGGCATGCCTATTGGAGAAGAACCAAATCAACACAGTGAATAGCAACAATAGGCATGATTCGAAGATATCAAGAGCCACAAGAGACCAAAGTTGGCGGTGGATTTCTCCCCCTATGTTTAAGCACACATGTCATGGCGCCTCAAAGATAGATGCTTGGACCCATATCATGACACAAGATCAATTAATATCGCACGCATAGGTATGCATCAAACCAAGACATGGTAAGATGACTATCCCTATGTGTGATGTGCGACTAGGCTACATAGCAAGTTAAGAGCTGAAATATAATGCAAGAAGTGAATCAATCCAAGTTTTTAGGATCTAGAATACCAAGTTCTCGCCTCAACATGACAAAATGGGCTTCATCCAAAGGTTTCGTGAAAATATACGCCAATTGGAACATCGTTCCCACATGAGTGAGATTGATGTCACCATTTGCGACATGGTCACGTAGGAAGTGGTGGCGGATGTCAATATGTTTGGTGCGACAATGTTGGACGGGGCTATTGGCGATCTTTATTGCGCTTTCATTGTCACATAGAAGAGGCATCGTACCAAGAGACACACCATAGTCTTTCAAGGTTTGCCTCATCCATAACAATTGAGCGCAACAAGATGCCGCGGAAATGTATTCGGATTCGGCGGTGGAGTTTTGTTTCTTGGATGACCAACTCACCAACGACCTGCCAATAAATTGGCAAGCCCCGGAGGTCGACTTGCGGTCAACCTTATCACCGGCCCAATCGGAATCCGAATAGCCAACAAGCTCAAAGGTTGACCCCTTTGGATACCAAAGCCCGAGAGTAGGAGTGAGAACAAGGTACCTATAAATCCGTTTGACTGCCATCAAGTGGCACTCCTTAGGAGCGGATTGAAAACGAGCACACATTCCAACACTTAACATGATATCCGGCCTAGAAGCACAAAGGTAGAGCAAGGAGCCAATCATGCAGCGATATACCTTTTGGTCCACATCCTTCTCACCTTCTCCAAGGCCAAGTTGCCCATTGAGTGGCATGGGTGTCTTCATTGGGTTGGCATTGGTCATCTCAAATTTCGCAAGCATGTCCTTCACGTACTTCTCTTGGGAGATGAAGGTGCCTTGAGCAAGTTGCTTCACAATGAAGCCTAAGAAGTACTTCAACTCCCCCATCATGGACATCCTAAATTTCTGGGTCATCAACTCAGCAAAAGCTTGGTTATGAGATTCGTTAGCTCCACCAAAAATAATATCATCAACATAAATTTGAACAATAAACAAGCCACCCCGTTTAACCCGTTTGGTGAAAAGGGTGGAATCGACTTTACCCACGCTAAACCCGTACATGAGTAGGAAATCCCTAAGGTGCTCATACCAAGCACGAGGAGCTTGCTTTAGTCCATAGAGCGCCTTATGGAGTAGATACACATGGTTGGGAAAGCGTGTGTTTTCGAAACCCAGGGGTTGAGCCACATATGCAACCTCTTTCAAGGGACCATTAAGAAATGCACTCTTCACATCCATTTGATAAATCTTGAAGTTATGAAAAGATGCATATGCAAGCAAGAGACGAATAGCTTCAAGGCGAGAAATGGGCGCAAAGGTGTCTTCATAGTAGATACCCTCTATTTGGGCATACCCTTGCGCCACTAACCTTGCTTTGTTCCTTGTGACAGTTCTGTTCTCATCTTGCTTGTTCTTGAATACCCACTTGGTCCCAATAACATTGATGCGATGATCTTTGGGTCTCTCCACAAGAGACCAAACTTCGTTGCGGGTGAAGCACTCGAGTTCTTATTGCATAGCGATGACCCAATCCGGATCTTCTAGAGCTTCATGGACCTTGAGAGGCTCGAAGTTGGACACAAAAGCATGATGGCCATAAAAGGTAGTGAGTTGCTTCTTCTTGTTGCGGGTCTCGATTCCTCTAGATATGCTTCCAAGTATATTATTGACTTGGAGTCCACTTGCAATAGAGGCGGACTTGATCTTTTGGATAGTTCCTTCATGATCAACAAATTCATCCATCGTTGGTCCTTGATCATTAACCGCATCTTGAGCTTGACCTTGATCTTGGGAAATTAGAACGTCTTCTTGGTCTTGCTCAACGGGTTAAGGGCTTGGTTCTTGTTCTTCGGTTTGCGAGAGTTGTTCTTCATGAGGTACACTTGATGGTTTAACTTGAGTAGAGCTTGGCTCTTCTTGAGTTGGGCTTGATTCTCCCCCATCAACATCTTGATCATGAGTGTTATGCTCGGTGGGCAAGATATGCCCAATTCCCATCAACTTGATGACTTGAGAGGAATCTCCATCGCCTACAACATGTGGAACAACTTGCCCCTCTTGGGGACCATTGTCTTCCAAAAACTCCACGTCACAAGATACTTCAACACAACCATTGGCTTTGTTGTAGTATCTATAGGCGTGAGAGTTTTCCGCATAACCAACAAAGATACCCTCGATAGTTCTAGATTCGAATTTACCGAGTTTTTCTTTCTTGTTCTTGATGAGGCACTTGCACGCAAAGACTCGGAAGTAGTTGACATTGGGCTTGTTCTTTGTGAGAATCTCGTACGGAGTCATGTCAAAGGGAGCTCGGAGGAAAAGCCGGTTTGAGTAGTGAACCGCGGTGGCGATGGCTTCTCCCCAAAAGTTGGGGGTGACTTGTACTCACTCAACATAGTTCTTTCCATCTCAATGATAGTCCAATTCTTCCTTTCAACAACACCATTTTGTTGAGGAGTATAAGGATCCGAGAATTCATGCTTGATTCCCTCATCTTGAACAAACTCTTGCATGGTATAGTTCTTGAATTCGGTGCCATTGTCGGTCCTAATGGTCTTGATATCTACTCCATGGGTGCGTTGAGCTTGCTTGGCGAAGATCATGAAGTACTTGTAGGTCTCATACTTTGACTTGAGAAGGAATACCCAAGTGTATCTAGAGTAATCATCGACGATGACAAGACCATATCTCCTTCCACCAAGAGAATCATATGTTGATGGTCCAAAGAGATCCAAATGGAGAAGCTCCAAAGGTCTTGACGTGGCCACCTTTGATATTGATGGATGACTCCTCCCATGTTGTTATCCTGAAATGCAAGCACTACACACACGATCTTTCTCAAAAGACACACCGGTTAGTCCAACAATATGCTCACCCTTTAGGAGTTGTTTGAGATTTCTCATGTTGACATGGCCAAGGCGGCGATGCCAAAGCCATCCCTCATCAACTTTGGCCATTAGACATGTAGGAAGAGATTGACTCTCTTGCAAGAGGTCGACCACATAGAGGTCGTCTTCCACATATCCAACAAGGACCAACTTGAGATTATCACTCCTAAAGACTTTCACACAAGTTCTAGAGAAATATGAATCGTAACCGGCATCTGCAAGATGTTTTATGGAAAGTAAGTTCTAACCAAGGTTTTCAACAGGCATGACGGTCTCTAGGGACAAGGCCTTGGAAACCACCAACTTGCCAAAACCTAGTACCTTTCCTTTAGAGTTGTCTCCAAAAGTGATGCTTGACGTTGAATTGACATCATGAATAAATTGGTCAAGCGCACTTCTACCTCCGGTCATATGATTGGTGCATCCACTATCAAACACCCATTTTGATCCACCGGAGGCATATCCCTACAAAATCAATTCTTTGATTTAGGAACCCATTGAGTAATGGGTCCCTTAGCATTAGCAACAAAATCTTTTGGTACCCAAATTGAGTACCATCTATATGCATAACCATTGTGAGGGCCAACGTATTTGGCATAAACATCTCCTTGAGCGCCCTTACATAGCACATACGAGGGGTTAGATTTTCCCGCAAACTTGTGGTTAGGGTTTCCCCTAGTGGCTCCCCGTTCACAACACTCTTCTTTACTTGGTCAACCACCTTGTGCCCTTCACGCACAAAGTTGATCCTTTTAGGTGGGTTGGCACCATTCTTGTCGTTCTTGGGGTCATACCCCATACCTTGCCTTGGAGCTCTTATCGTTTGTCGAGCAAGAATCTCATCAAGAATCTTGCCCTTGGTGATAGGTTTGAGACACTCCATCTCGAGTTGTTCCCTCAACTTCTTATTCTCCTCAAGGAGACTAGCTTGATCCAAGTAAGGGTTAGAAGAACAAGTAATATCCTCAATAATAATAGGATCCTTCAATGTACCAAGAGCTTTCACATAGGACACTCGAAGTTGATCATGATTCTCCCCAAGTTTTATGAGCTCACGCTTGGCAAGCAAATTAGCTTTCTCAAGGTTATCAAGGTCATTGGTGAGAGAAGCATGAGCAACTTCAAGTTCTTTCTTCGAAGTATCAAGTTCTTGGGACAAGGTGATAGCTCTATGTATGGTATCCATATCTTTTGCCTTATCTAGTTCATAGATTTCAATTCGTTCTTTAAGAAGAGAAGTAATGTCCCTTTCCTTGCTTAGCTCGTGCTCAAGAAGATTGAATCTTAGTTTCTCATCATCAATATGAGACTCCAAACTATCAATGGTCTCATCACGTGAATTGACAAGGCTCATTAATTGTTTGAATCTAGCACGACCATTGCTAGGAAGGGACTTCATGATTTTACACATTTCATCGAATTCATCATCGTCACTATCATTGGTACTAACATGATCATCCAAGATGCTAGAGAGAGATGGAGGGGAAGAGATTACTCTTTGCCATGAGGCAAGTACCGGCGACCTTGGGAGTGATGGAGTCATCGCCATAGTCTTTGGTGTAGTCATATGTGAAGAGTGACCCGGGTTCGGCAAACACCAAACCGGCCACCCCCACAACCTTCTCCTCATCTTCACTCTCTGCGTCGGATAGGTACTCTTGGCCAAGAAAGACTTTGCCATCACGCTTCTTGTTCCTCTTGTATCTGTCGTTGATGGGGTTTGGCTTCAATCTTGGCTTGGCGCCCTCTTCATACTTGGGCTTGTCAAGTCTCTTCTCATATGGGCATTTGTCGGCAAAGTGGTCCGACTCATCACAATTGTAGCAATTTCTCTTCTTCTCGCTTGGTCCGGTTGAGCTTCTTCTTCTTTGAAACTTCAAGTTCTTGGTGAAGAGAGCAACTTGAGCTAGCATGTCATCGATGCCCTCGCTATCACTATCTTCATCATTCGCACCACTTTCTTGCGCATACTTGGCCTTCAATGCAAGGGATTGAGAAGGCCCAATGGCATGGTTGATCTCCTTGATCTTTTGTCCCTCATCCGCCATATTGTCCATGGCAACAAGATAGGACACGAGATCATCAGGCGAGAAGTGGCGAGCTGAATCAAGAAGTTGCAAGTTCAAGGCAAGCTTCTTGTCGGAGGCGGCAATCATGGAGAGAACCTTGGACTTGATAAGCTCATCATTCAGGTTGAACCCATCTTCATACTTGTCACAACCAAGACCATCAATCTTGACATGGAGGGCAACAAGTCTCTTGTATGCTTCGGCGATGGACTCACCATCATTGTCATGAATATGCTCATCTCCGACTTGGCGGCTTCATACTTGGATTTTTGGATAAGGGAAGTTCCCTCTTGGAGAATGACAATCCTCTCCCACAACTCCTTTGCGGTAGGAATGTTGCTAACTTAATCATAGAGAGTGCGGTGAATGGCACTCCTTATCTTGTCACAAACCGTTGAATTTAGTTGACGATCATAGTACTCTCCCGAGTGAGATTATTGGGATCTTGTGGATAGAAGCCCTTGCCCACAATCTCCCAAATCTCCACGCTGCAACTGCGAAGATGAGATTCCATAGAAACTTTCCAATGAGAGAAGTGAGTTCCATCATAGTGAGGTGCGGGACCCGAACCATTAATATGAGGCATGATGTTCTTTTGTTTGGGATATATATACGAAAATGGATTAGGGGGCATGGAGGCTTTCGTCGGGTCACTCTCGCTAGAGGCCTCGTTCATAGCCTCCTTACCGGTGTCCATCGGCCTCCCTTGAGGTACTACCAAAGGTCCGACAAGCATGACCCCCTCGCCCATCCCCGTAAAACGTCCTTCAAGAAAACTTATTTGAGCAAGAAGATTGGAATCCGCCTTAGCCTTTTCAAGGGATTGTTTGGCAAAGAGTTCACGAATCTCCTTGACCGAATAAGTCTTTCCCTCCTCATCATCGGAGAAAACCATCTTTTCTCTTAGGAAGTAAAGCCCTTAGAAGAGCACTTGGCTCTGATACCAATTGAAAGTGTAAGATGGTTTACCTAGAGGGGGTGAATAGGTTTCTAACAAATTCTTTATAATCTTTTGCAAGTTTTAGGCTTTGCGGAATATAAGTGTGCCTAAATTCAAACTAGGTGAGGCAACCTAGATGATGATACAAGATACGTCAAGCACGAAGGCTATCACAAAGTAAACAACACAAGTAAGAGAGGGGCTAAGGAATAACCCAAGCACGCGGAGACGAAGATGTATTCCTGTGTTCACCACCTTTGGGAAGGGGGCTACATCACGTTGGAGAGGTGTGAGGTTCCACGAAGGATTCCCCAACGCCATGAATGCTCACCTTCTTCTCCGAGCCTATCCCACGAAGGAATAGCTCACTTCCTCGTGGTAGACTTTTAAGGTAGTCTCCAAACCCTCACAAACTTTCCACGGAGAAAATCACAAGCCGAATGCCTCCGGGCGACCCTAGCCGCCTAGGGTTTCCCACAAACCCAAGAGTAACAAGCTAACTCGATGAACTTAAGGGGGAATGAAATTTGGCTTGGTGGAAACGTAGATCGGGACCTCCTTTTGCTTTCTACCAAAGGGATTTGAGTTTGATTGGGTAGAATGGGAGATCCTCGAGAAATTGTGTTTCAACAATGGGAAGAGAGAGAGAGCTCCAAGTATGAGATATGAACTGAATGCCTGACCTACTCAAGCTGGAAGAAGAGGTATTTATACTCAAGGGAGAAATCTAGCCGTTTGTAGCACTTTCTGTGAAACTCGGTTTTAAGTTCGGTTGGACCGGACCACACACCGGACCGCCCGGTGTACAGCCCGGTCAACCGGAATCCAAACCGGGATACTCACTATGTGTGAGCCCCGGATAGACTCGGTATACGAAATGAGAATCCTGGTTTGGGTTCGATTGACCGGAACTGGTACCGGACCGTTCGGTCTGGGAACCGGTTCAACCGGCCTGAGAACCGAGTTTGGCAGAGATGTTATCAAACTTAGATTTCTTTCTCCTTTCTCTTTGGTAATGGAACAAGTGGGTGTATAGGATGTGTATAAGGCTTAGAAAAACATCCCTAGAAAGCTCATCGAGATAACCCCTCTTAATAGTGCGGTGTTCCTAAATACTCAAGAAACATATAAAAGGTAAAACTCCGGCACTTCTCTTCATTATCGAAATGGGGGGGGTCTTCGATGATCTTCCAACATACCGGCAGACTAAAACCTGTTCAAGACACTGGTAGGTAGCATTAGTCCGCACTAACTACGGTGTAATTGTCAACCAAAAACAATATAGGGTAAATTACCCTTTCACAAAGGGACCTAGAAGAATGAAAAAACGGCAGTTGATGGTGGTCGCTAATAAATCGCCACTGGAGTCGATTTATTCGGCATGAGTGCGGGAGGCAAAGTGGAGGGATGGGGGGCGGGCTCCAGATGCTTTAGCGGGCCCAGGGAAACGAGGGGCCGAGGCAGGACGTGCGCGCAGCTGCGGTGGCGGCGGTTTCCGGAGGTGGACGACGACCTGGCAAGTGGGCCAGGCGGGTCCACCTGTCAGCTGTGTTTTTCTCTCTTTTTGAGTGGGAGAGGAGGTGAGGCCGTGGTGGGCTGATTCCACCACGGGTTGGGCTGGCCCGTTTTGGGTTGGTCTAGTCAGTCTGGCCTGTTTTTTTAGTATTTTTCTATATTCTCTTTGTTATTTGTTTGGTCTTAATTTTTGTCTTTTTGCTAATATATAATACAAAGCAGTAACTCATTCTTGTCACTACTAATAATCCATTTAATAAAATAAATTGTTTAATCTTTATTATTATTAAATAGAGCACTATGGGATTATCCTAAACCCCTTGCTCTTTTGAAATGTGAATAAATTTTAATATAAACCAAATGCAAGAAAATATGAGCATAAGACATGATCTATTCAACCACCAAAAATGAAATATTTGGGGTGTTCCATCCGCCACCATCTTATGCCCGATTCTCAGTTCAATTTTATTTTTGAGGTTTCAGCGAGGTTATCTTGGCACCACCTGAACCGTGTGATGGTTGATGCCCGTCCTGGGCATGGGCAGCCCGGCCCGAAAAAAGCCTGCCAGGCCAGGCTTTTGAGGCCCATGGGCTGGGCCCAGGCTCCAGTTATGCGGCCCGAAGGTGTCACGGGCCGGGCTCGGGCTTGAGGAATGCACGGAATAGGGAAAGGTCCCGCCCAAGGCCCGACGGCCCGACAAAAAACGTGCAGCATGAGCCGGGCATGGGCTTGATTTTCAGGATCGATAGTTAGGCCGGGCCAGGCTCGGGCCTAGGATTTTCACGATCGGGCTTGGTCAGGCCCGACCTGAGCCCGGCCCGGCCTGAAAAATGCCTAGGTAATGTTGATGCTGTTATCTTGTAGCTCAGAAGTATGTGTTCAGTTTGGCTACACCTTGCATGATTTTTCTGTTATCAACATGACCAGCTAAGTCCAAGTGATTGGTGTCAGGACCGTGCAAACGATAGATTTATATAACCATACTAGTTAAGTGTCCGTGCGTTGCAACGAAGCATAAATATGCTAATGATTCTACACTAATCGTGTTAATCATGTAAGTTTAGACACATTATCAAATTCGGAAGACTGTTGATGATCTCTCATTAGTCTAGTAACTGTGAAGTGGGGTGAGGAGATGCTGTGGGAATTCTTTAACCCACTTGATGTTGAGAGGATCTTGCGAATACCACATATGAAAATCTAACAGGGGACTTTGTGGCCTATCATAGAACTAAACCCTACTCTTTCTATATATGTTCAATCGGCATATTTTCTTGAATGTAACCACATCGACGGGACGTAGGATGCAAAGGATGAAGAAGAGGGGCCACCATCACATAACCCACATAACCTGTTATGGGACATTCTTTGGAAATTGCAAGTTCCTAGTACTCCCTCTGACCCTAATTAGTTGATTCAAATATGTCAAGATACGGATGTATCTAATACTAAATCATGTCTAGATACAATCAAATCTCTACTACTTAAAAATGAGGAATTTTCTCTGTTTCCTCCGGTCGCTGCGTTTCGTCCAACATTTCTTTTAGACTGTTTTGGCCTCCCACCAAATCAATACTTTCTATTTTTTTCTCAACCTTTTCATCTCTACTGTCTAATCCCAGTACGTCTCGTTCCTTCGTCCAACGCCTCGTCTCTCTCACCTGTAGAAAGAAAGGCCCACATCCACAAACCCCGTCACTACGCCTGAGGGCACGTACAGTGCAAAACGCTAGCACAGGCACAAAAAAGATGAGATCCCAAGCATGCGCAAGCGTCAGCGCTAGGGACTGTTACTTTGTACTGGTTTTGCAAGCGTCCGGCGCCTATCCATGCGAGTCAACGCCAAGAAAATAGTCAGAATTCGCATGCAAACTGCCGAAGCGGCCAGGAATCTATTCCTAGCGTCCCTGCGTTAGTGTCCGCAATGTACGTGCCCTGAGGGAGGCGGCGTAGTTAGGCCTTTCACAATGGGGTGTATCTTAGCACGTTATCCTAAGAGAAATAGATGGTTAAGAGACAACTTTTTCAATGCATTGTTTTTTAAGTGGTGTCTCTACATTTAATGATTTAGATGACATGTATGCATATGATTGGTCTAACCATGCTTTTTTGCCTATGGTTTTGTGCAAGAGGTGTTTCTTAGCTAAGATACAACCACAATCTCTTTCCTCATTAACTATAGTGCCACATAGACAAAGTGCCTACGATACACCGCTAAGAACCACCCATTGTCAAAGGTCTTAGGCCTTTCACAATGGGTGGTTCTTAGCGGTGTATCCTAGGCACTTTGCTATGTGGCACTATAGTTAATGAGACTTTCACAATAGGTGGTTCTTAGCGGTGTATCCTAGGCACTTTGTCTATGTGGCACTATAGTTAATGAGGAAAGAGATTGAGATTGTATCTTAGCTAAGAAACACCTCTTGCACGAAACCATAGGCAAAAAGTATGGTTAGGCCAACAGCGGTGTTGATATCTTTTATACCTGATTTAAGATTTCAAGTCATATTGGAGGAACTAAATTTTGAGGTATTAAAATTCCTGGGAGGTAAGGTTCTTGTTAGTCCCTTAACTCAAGGCATGCACCTTTGGTAGTTGTCGGCGTTGAGTTCACTAGAGTAGTTATAAATTTTCCCGTGCACATTTTTACTGGGAAAATCTTTCCATATACTGAAATGTGCTGAATATTTTTGAGTATCCAGAAATCTTGCTACATGTGGAAACATAGCCTTCCACTCATACAGTTTCCTCTTCTAGCTAATGACCTTCTCACATTTGTTTTCAGAGAAATGTGCGCTGAGGATGTACCATGTGGGAAAGGAAGGCCATATCTACATGTATGTGCTCGCCGACAATGATATGATTCGCGTTGACGACGAAGGATCTTCCTATGGCCACGCATGTGAGTTGATGCGCTCCAGGAGGTTGGGCTGGCAGACGTGGTGAGAATAGAAGGCGCGTGCCCAGCTTAGATGGCGGTCCGATTGATCGACAACTCTGATTTCACTCCTTCAGGGTCTGGGTGTTGGTGCTTCGTATCATTCAAGGTATGTAATCCACCTAATTGCTTCAGTTCTGGATTGGCTCTTATAACTTGATTCTTTTCTATAACTTATAAAGTTCAGTTCATAGAAAGATGAAAATATACATCAGTGAAGGTGCTATGTATATAAACTGCTAAATGTTTTAAGTGTGAACACTTCCTTTAATCAAGAACACTGATGGATTAAGCCTCCTAAAAATAATTGGATGGTTCATTAAGATAAGATGATGTAATGGACTAGAAAGGATATTTGCAGATCTAGCAGTCCCAGTTGGCAGGCTTTGTAATTTCCATCGGATCAACACCTTAATTTCCTCTCCTTTTTATTAGAAGGTCATATTTTGATGTTCATATGTGTACTACTGATATGATATCCATGTCTCATGTAGTTGGCCTAGGAGGCAAATGTCGGTAATAAAATACGAGCAACATTGTGCCAGATTCAGATATTACAAAAGTGCTTTCACCTGTTAAAACGAACAAGCAAGTTTTGTCCAGATTTTATCTTTTATTAAAAAAAGAATATTTGGTGAAGACGAGCAACATTGTGCCCAGATACTATCTTGAATTTCCTAAGATGTACTATTGAAGAATGAAGTTGCCAACTGAATAATCCAAGGAATATTTCAACCTAGAGTTTCAAACCCGATCATGTTTTGGTTTTATGAGAATGATCTCTTGTCCAAATGATTTGTCAGATATCATTTCAAATATTCGATGCGCCCTTGATCGTAATGGAATTTTTAACCTATCGGAAAATATTTGTTACACTATGAATCAGGATTTTATAGTAGAATATTTTAAGTGAAAGTGAGAAAACTTCCGATGGTATATGTATGTATTTGTTAAACTGAGATTCTCCCTTGCCAATGACGGATACAGTTTGCTGATATGCCAATCTTCTATGCAGATGTAGGCTCGTGGCCACTCTACTTGTCATGTCGTGGTAGAGATGGTGAGAGGCGGTCTGTGTTTGTCACACTCCACATACTTGTCTAGATGCCTTGGTTAGAAATGTCATTAGTCGCAAATTGTGGAGCTTACATATGATTTTAAATGCCATTAGTCAACTTTCCATTTAAATAGCTTTTAAAACTATATTCTACTTATTTTGGGCAAGACACTTTATTTGTTTTTTAGATAATGGCTTTAAATTAATAAAGCCCCGAACGGAGATACAAGAGTGCAAAAATAGCTTACAAGCCACAACGAAAACAAGCATACAAAAGATAGGAAGAAAATCCGCTTAAAACGATGAAGCCATCGTCTTCCGTAGTAGCAACCACAGATGAGGGACGACAATCAGCAGGAGAAACACAACCACAGATGAGGGACGACAATCAGCAGGAGAAACATCGGCGGAAGCCAGCTCGCGGCGGCTCCCTGTTGGCCAATTGGTGGCCTAGCTCAAACGCTCGGCCTCCAAAGAGGTACCCTTTCCCTCTTGACCTGGTTCGAAGGGCACCGCATTGTTGGCAGGCAGAGGGATCACAGTCAACTGAATTGCTAGTGGAGGGATCAGAAGCACCTACCGCGACCAGAAGTTCTCCAAGAACATCATCGTCACCCACAGCAACAGCCACACACACAACAAGAGGAAATTTGGGATGCGTCGGCACACACTAAGAAGACTGGTTACACGAAGAGCAACATCAGACCACAGCCGAAAGGTGCTCGCCACCACCGCACCGTTGTTCCAGCCGAAGGGGAACCCTATCCCCAATCTGGCGAACAAGTGCCACTCGGTGGGGAGGCATTAGGAGCCAGAGCCACATGCCTTTGTTGCTTACCATCAGCACCACCACCACTACAACACAAAAGTCATGTAGAGACATTTAATCTGGATGTTAAGGACGCTTTATATCGCCTCTAGGTGGTTGTAGAGTCGTTACTGCAAAGCGTCGCATGCGCGTCTCCTTATGCACCGTCTCAAAGTGATGGGTTCCTAGCATGGAAAACAAAAAATTTCTACCGCAAGAACGAACAAAACCCAGATCTAATCTAGATAAAAGCCAAGATCTAATCTATTAGACATGTGCAACGAGATAGATCTGTACTAACCCTTGTAGACCTGAAAGCGTTACGAGATTGGATCTCGTGGTTGATGTAGTCGATCACTTGTCGATCTCAAGATCGTGTGGACGATCCTTCCGGCGTCGCGTTCCAGCAGCGCTTCCGCAGTCGGTCAAGTGGACGATCCTTCCGGCGCCGTGTTTCGGCAGCGCTTCCGCAGTCGGTCACACGTGCGGAGTCGAAGCAGACCTTCCTCTCCCCGTTCCAGCGAGCAGCGGAGGTATTAGATCTTCTCCACGGAATCCCAGCAGCACGACGGCGTGGTGGTGGTGGTGGAGTAGAGAATTCTGCAGGGCTTCGCCTATGCCTGTGCAGAAGAAAGGTGGAGGAGAGAGGCGGCAAAGATTGGGAGTTGTGAGAGGATAGCAAGAGGGGGCGCCCCTGCCCTTCTATTTAAGGGGGGGGAAGGCGCCTTGGGGAGGGGGAGTCCTTGTAGGACTCCCCTTCCTCTATGGCCGGCGGGTTGGGGAGTGGGGGGGGAGGAGTCCTCCTCCCCCACGACTCCTAGTCTTGACCCACCAGGACTCCTTGATCCCTTCCTTGGTTTTCAAGCAAACTCCAAGAAATCTTCTAGAACCTTCCGGAACATTCCGAAACCTTCTAAAATCCTCATACAAACACTCCGGAACATTTCCTAACTCAGAAAATGATCCCCTATATATGAATCTTATTCTCCGGACCATTCCGGATCTCCTCGTGATGTCCCAAATCCAATCCGAGACTCCGAACAACATTCGGTCTCCAACGCACATTCCATATCTACTTAAAACAACTTCGAACCTTAAGTGTGTCACCCTACGGTTCGTGAATATGTAGACATGATAGAGACACATCTCCTATCAATAACCATCAGCGGGACCTGGAGATCCATAATGGCTCCCACATACTCAACGATGACTTCGTGATCGATAGAACCATTTACATACGAGACCAATTCCCTTTGTCACGCGATACTCTACTTATCCGAGGTTTAATCGTCGGTATCTCCATACCTAGTTCTACCTCGTTACTGATAAGTACTCTTTACTCGTTCCATGATATGTCATCCCTTGTGACCTAGTCACATCCTTGCAAGCTAACTAGATGACATTCCACCGAGAGGACCCAGAGCATATCTATCCGCCATATGGATGGACAAATCCCAATCTTGGTCCATGCGCTTCAACACATACTTTCAGAATACCCAATGACACCTTTATGACCACCCAGTTACGAAGCGGTGTTTGATGTCATCAAAGTACCCATCCGGTGATGGTGATTAACACAACCTCATGGTCGAAGGATTAGGTTACTTTGCATTTGAAAGCTTATAGCAATACGAACTTAATGACTTGATCTTTATGCTACGCTTACTATGGGTGTGTGTCCATTACATCATTCTCCTAATGATATAACCTTGTTATTAATCATATCCAATGTCCATGATCAGGAAACCATGATCATCAGTTAATCAACAAGCTAGTTCAACAAGAGGCTTACTAGGGACTCTTTTATGTTTACAAAACACACATGTATTAGTGTTTCCTAATAATACAATTATAGCATGGGATGTAAACATTTATCATAAACATAAAGATATAATAATAACCACTTTATTATTTCCTCTTGGGCATATCTCCAATAGTCTCCCACTTGCACTAGAGTCAATAATCTAGTTTAAAACTTGTGCATTCAACACCTATGGCTTTCTGGTGTTATATAGACATTATTGCTAGTGGTAAACATAATCTTCGGATCTGACACTTCCAGGTCCGTGTGTATTTGCATGTCCTTGCGTCCCTACGCATTACTCATTCTCCAATGAGATGGCATTGTATAAATTTGGTCCTTTGGTGAGACCTTTAGTTCCTTCGGCTCAAAATATGTTGATATTATTGTCACACAATATATCTTCATAGTATTAGCCCGCTAGGAACCACACCTAGTTTGATAAAAAAACTACTTGACGCAAATGCCCTCATTTACTGCTACAATAGTAGTCATATACTTAGCCTTTTGTTGTAGTATCTGTTACAATGTTTTAACTTTGGTACTCAACCAAATCCATTATGGAACTTCCTTTCCATTACATTGTGCCACCCATAGTCTAAATTGAGATAAATTTAATTTGTATCTTATGACAAGACTAGTATCAATGTAACACTTTGCAATGAACTACTTTTAACTATTTGTCACTTATATATGATATATTCTTAGTTCTTCCAAAGCTCATAAGAATATCTTTACTATTGTCCAATGATCATCTTATGAATCATTCTGGTATATGCTCATAACATTTAGAGCATAGGACATATCTGGATGTGTACATCTCAAAGAATGACTGATCAAAATATTCTTGTGATTTCACCAAGTGTCAAAACACTTGAATCTTGTGTCAACACACTTGAATCTTGATTTAGTCCTTTCCGTGCGTCAAGAACCTTTCTTGTTGTTTCCATATTGAACTCATTCAACATCTTATCTATGTACATTTGGCAGAATCATATTAGCGCCTCAATCTATCCATATAGACATTGATGCCTAATTCTTGAGTTATGCCTAAGTCTTTCATCGAAATGAAATTCTTAACCTGTGTCAATAAAAGATACATCATTTTTAATCAACAATATGTCTTTCACATAATGTATTAGAAATATATCTTAGCGCTCCCACTTAATTTCTTGCAAAATGCAAACATCTTCATCGTCTCCGATGAAATTAAATCTTTTAACGGTTTCATCACGGTGAAGATTCCAACTCCGCGATGCTCACTTCAACCATTGAAGTTTTGCATACTCTTTGAGCATCCTTTGAATTAACAAAACCCTTTGGATCGTGTCATGTACACGTCCTAGGTAACCATTCTATTAGAAGAACTTGTTTTGTTTGTTCAATTACCATATATCAAAATATATGTAGTGGTTGCTACATTAATCCGTCCAGACTAAATATCGCTATGACCGATCAAATCTTATCATAGTCAATTCCTTGAACATTGTCGTAAACTCTTTCCGACATGTCGACTATTTCATAGATTGGAACATCCATGTCTATTTCTTTATAGATCCAAACACGACCGATAGGCTTCACGCCTTTCCGGAGGGTCTTCAAAGTTCAGAAACTTGATTTCTCGTGTATGGATGCTATCATGGATTCCATGACTTCTAGTCATTTTATGGAGTCAGGGCCCATCATCGCTTCTTTGCATGTAGTCGGTTCATCATTGTCAAAACAATAACGACTTGCTTATCAAATCTTACTATTTGATTCTTACCGACCACACGGTTCTATAGGAACTCTAATCTCCGAGATCACACCTTTTGTAATCACGAGAGCCATGAGCATTGTGGCCGCCACCGGGACACTTTCCGGCGCTGCGCTACTTAGCACATATAGCTAAGGTTCAACAACCTTATCAAAGTTTTATTGTCCTCCCACTTAACTTTTCACGAAAAATTGCTTCTCAAGAAACTTGCCGTTCCAAGTAACAAACTCTTTTGTCCTCGGTGTTATGGAGAAATTCCCAACAAATTCTTTGGGATAACCTACAAAGACGTGCTTATCCGACTTTGGTTGTAAACATTTTACTTATGCATAACATACCAAAATTTAAGAAAAGACAATTCGGGTTTTATCCCAAACCATGACTTATATGGTGTCATTTCAGCGGATCACGATGGTGCTCTTTTCAGTGTAAAAGCGGTAGTCTCTAAAGCTTCAATCTTTAATATATAATGGCAATTTTATAAATGACACCTTTGATCTTACCATGTCAAACAAGGTTTCATTACATATCTTGAACACTCCATACTCCTATGGTGTTTTGGGAAATGCAAATTCATGGAACGATTCCTCAAATCTTAGGTGTTTTGCTAAACTTGTAACTCAAACATCTTTCTTTATGATCCAATCATGAACTCTTTTATTTTCTTGTTACAATGATTTTCCACTTCATCTTGAAAGTCTTTGAACATTTTTCAAATGTTTCATACTTCTTCCTTATTGAGTAAGTATATACATATACTCACTCAAATCTTCGGAGAAAGCATATGAAGTTGAAATCCATCGCCCATGACTACACATAATGGACTATATACATCAATATGTACACATTCCAATCAATTAGTCGTCCGTTCCTCTTTTGGCCTATGAACGGAGTTTTAATTATCTCCAGGAAAGTATCACAAGCGTCATTTGATCCAAATCAAAGACTCCAAAAATCCATCAACATGGAGTTTCTTCATGTATCCCTTTCAATATAATTTAAACGGCGATGTCACTTCGCAAGTGATCTTTCAATCATTTGTCTTGCGACATTTTAGCATTAGTTTTATGGTCGTAATTTCTCCTACCAGACTTGTATATTATCCATCTATTATGGAATGCGGTAATTATTTGAACAACCTTTTGTCATCATAATACCTGATCAAAATAACAATTATTGAAACAAATCTTGAAGGCAAGCTTTGATGTTAACGAGCAACACAACAACCCTTTGTTTGTTTTCGATGAACATCATCATATTTTCTCTTGCTAGTTACTTAGGCCATTGCAGTTCATGAATTGTGTTGTCCTGTATGACACTTCATATCAACCAATTCGGTATCCAATACCGGAGAACCACATTGTTTAACAAGCAAGGAATAAAACTATAACATGTATATCTTCTATATGCCTAAGTTGGACATCTCCAACCTTTTATTTTCTGCCAAATATTTTATAGATTCTCTTTCAGCAATTCCTTTTCTTTTAAAAGATTCTATCAACATCAATAGTGGTGTCATCAACATGACACATGGTACAAAGCGTATATAGTCAACTACTAATATCTTTGGACTTGCACTTTGAGGTGGATCACCATCATCAAATGTTTGGTGTTCTTTTAAAAAAATCCATTCTTTAGTAATCTTTTAGTGTAGTAAACATTTTACTTACATCTTCTATTCATCCTTATCATGACAACTTTCATGATCAAGCTGCTATAGCTTATAAAGGTGAATTGTGAGTATAATGTTTCTTTTTCAAAACCTTTTGGAGGATTAGGACGACTAGCGTCTCCAACCTTCACAAATTCTCATCAAATATGAGGACGTATACTCTATCATGTTGTAACCAACACATTGTTTTAGATATCGCAATACCTTTCACATATGATGGTTTCTGAAACATTGCTTTCAGCTCTTAGATAAACTTGATATTAAAAACAATCTTTTGAGTATCAAGAATCATGGAGTCAAACATGATACATTAGATACTAACACTGGAATTGTTACTCTTGATTTAATACTATTTATTAAACTTCATGGAGTAAATAGAGTTTGCTGAAAGTTTGCAATAGGACTTATAAACTTTAAATTGACATTCAAAACAATACGATACCAGTTCATAAAGTAAATATCCAGAATTTCTATAGTTCCACTATCTCAACTATAACTAAGCGTAAGGTGGTGAACGGATGCCAATGACTACAACAAACTATGCAAATTCACTTTGATTGTGTTTATGATAAATTGAGTTCGACTAATCCAAATTATAAATGAACTCCCACTCAAAACAACA
Organism: Avena eriantha; assembly: GCA_910589775.1. Classification (NCBI taxonomy): domain Eukaryota; kingdom Viridiplantae; phylum Streptophyta; class Magnoliopsida; order Poales; family Poaceae; genus Avena; species Avena eriantha. The sequence goes on from OU342746.1 coordinate 121,021,082, forward strand.
TCCCTCGAGTTGTTTTAGTGATTACACGAACCAAATCCACTACACCAAGTCCGATCATCACGTGAGATGATGTAGCTTTAAAGGCGAACAATCAACATGTTCATCATATCATCCATATGACTCATGCTTTACCTTTCGGTATTCCGTGTTCTGAGACCATGTCTGTACATGCTAGGCTCGTCAAGGTTAACCTTAGTTTCCGCATGTGCAAATCTGGCTTGCACCCGTTGTATGCACACGTAGAGTCTATCACACCCGATCATCACGAGATGCTTCGAAACGACGAGTCTTAGCAACGGTGCCAACTAAGGACGAACACTTTATTACTTGATATTTAGTGAGAGGGATCATCTTATAATGCTACCGTCGCGATCTAAGCAATACAAGATGCATAAAGGATTAACATCACAGGCAATTCATAATATGTGTGATATGATATGGCCCTTTCTTCTTGCGCCTTTGATCTCCATCTCCAAAGCACAAACATGATCTCCATCATCACCAGCATTGCGTCAAGGTCAATGGCGCCGCTTCATGGTTGTCCATCATCACTAGTAACTATTACAACTACTTAGAATAAAGCTATTACAAGATGAACAGACACGCAGGTCTTAACAGAATTAAAAGACAACCATTAGGCTCCTGCCGGTTGCCATATTACAATAAGGATCATTGCATACATCAAATATAATCACAATCACATAATGGTCATATCACATCACAAAACCCCTGCAAAAACGAGTTAGACGCCTCTAATATTCTTTGCATGTTTTACGTGGCTTGGGGCTTTCGAATAAGAACGGATCTTACCTACGAACATGAACCACAACGTTGATACAAGTGTTGTCAGATGCTCATTGTAAATTGAATCTTAACTATGGTGGGAGAGACAGACACCCGCAAAGCCACTTCTGCAAAGCAAGTTGCACGTCAAGCGTGGAGCAAGTCTCATGTGCGATGACATGTAATGTTAGCCCGAGCCGCTTCATCCCACCATGCCGCAAGATGCAAAGTACACGCTAAGACACCGACAACAAAAGCATCAACGCCCACCAAAACATTGTGTTCTACTCATGCAACAGATCTACGCATAGATACGGCTCTGATACCACTGATGGGTTCGTAGCATGGAAAACAAAAAAATTCTACCGCAAGAACGAACAAAACCTAGATCTAATCTAGATAAAAGCCAAGATCTAATCTATTAGACATGTGCAACGAGATAGATCTGTACTAACCCTTGTAGATCCGAAAGCGTTACGAGATTGGATCTCGTGGTTGATGTAGTCGATCACTTGCCGATCTCAAGATCGTGTGGACGATCCTTCCGGCGTCGTGTTCCAGCAGCGCTTCCGCAGTCGGTCAAGTGGACGATCCTTCCGGCGCCGCGTTTCGGCAGCGCTTCCGTAGTCGATCACACGTGCGGAGTCGAAGCAGACCTTCCTCTCCCCGTTCCAGCGAGCAGCGGAGGTAGTAGATCTTCTCCACGGAATCCCAGCAGCACGACGGCGTGGTGGTGGTGGTGGAGTAGAGAATTCTGCAGGGCTTCGCCTATGCCTGTGCAGAAGAAAGGTGGAGGAGAGAGGCGGCAGAGATTGGGAGTTGTGAGAGAATAGCAAGAGGGGGCGCCCCTGCCCTTCTATTTAAGGGGGGGAGGCGCCTTGGGGAGGGGGAGTCCTTGTAGGACTCCCCTTCCTCTATGGCCGGCGGGGTGGGGAGTGGGGGGAGGAGTCCTCCTCCCCCACGACTCCTAGTCTTGACCCACCAGGACTCCTTGATCCATTCCTTGGTTTTCAAGCAAACTCCAAGAAATCTTCTAGAACCTTCCGAAACATTCCGAAACCTTCTAGAATCCTCATACAAACACTCCGGAACATTTCCTAACTCAGAAAATGATCCCCTATATATGAATCTTATTCTCCGTACCATTCCGGATCTCCTCGTGATGTCCCGAATACAATCCGAGACTCCGAACAACATTCGGTCTCCAACGCACATTCCATATCTACTTAAAACAACTTCGAACCTTAAGTGTGTCACCCTACGGTTCGTGAATATGTAGACATGATAGAGACACATCTCCTATCAATAACCATCCGCGGGACCTGGAGATCCATAATGGCTCCCACATACTCAACGATGACTTCGTGATCGATAGAACCATTTACATACGAGACCAATTCCCTTTGTCACGCGATACTCTACTTATCCGAGGTTTGATCGTCGGTATCTCCATACCTAGTTCTACCTCGTTACTGATAAGTAATCTTTACTCGTTCCATGATATGTCATCCCTTGTGACCTAGTCACATGCTTGCAAGCTAACTAGATGACATTCCACCGAGAGGGCCCAGAGCATATCTATCCGCCATATGGATGGACAAATCCCAATCTTAGTCCATGCGCTTCAACACATACTTTCAGAATACCCAATGACACCTTTATGACCACCCAGTTACGAAGCGGTGTTTGATGTCATCAAAGTACCCATCCGGTGATGGTGATTAACACAACCTCATGGTCGAAGGATTAGGTTACTATGCATTTGAAAGCTTATAGCAATACGAACTTAATGACTTGATCTTTATGCTACGCTTATTATGGGTGTGTGTCCATTACATCATTCTCCTAATGATATAACCTTGTTATTAATCACATCCAATGTCCATGATCAGGAAACCATGATCATCAACTAATCAACAAGCTAGTTCAACAAGAGGCTTAATAGGGACTCTTTTATGTTTACAAAACACACATGTATTAGTGTTTCCTAATAATACAATTATAGCATGGGATGTAAACATTTATCATAAACATAAAGATATAATAATAACCACTTTATTATTGCCTCTTGGGCATATCTCCAACACAAAGCCCCTAAAGACGCATTGAAAACGTGCCTAGAAAAAATTGGGACGCTCTGGAAAGCATGTCTAATCCGGTAAAGACGTAGTGGGAGCTGACCAAGAAGCTCCACTGCGTGACGTCTCCAGTAAACTTTGAGTCGCTTTCATACGTGCTAACGGGAGAAACTCATTTAAATTTTTTTAATGGCCAATTATCGCCTAATGTGTAGTACATTGAGAAAAAAATGTACATGTAGTGAATCATCATACATGATACATGTGTAGCCACATTGCAGGAGAAGCTTTATATTAATCACTGAAATTGTAATTTACAACTTAACTGCACACACACTTACAAAAAGGGGGAAATTTACCATGAAAAATACATTCTTACAGTACTCATGTACTCCTAACTAGCTAGAATCTATCTAATTTATTGCATGTAAGTAAACACCGACGGATCTCCAAAGCATCCTTTAGGCTTTCCTAGTTGTCTCGATTCATGCAAAATCTGCAATAAAACTTTCTTCAGAGAACTCAAAACTTTCCGTGGTAGCATAATCATATAACTCTGCAAAGAACAATTTAACTCAGGTTAGACAAAAACACAAGAAATACAGATTAATGATGCTTCTTATATCATGAAATTTAGAAGTTCCAAGTATTTGTGTTCGTAAACCTGTCCACTGTAACCTACAGACCATAGTTCTGATATAGCAGACTAGCACTAGGTTGACCGATACAATTATAACAAAACAAATTCCATGATGGTTAGTATGCACGAGATGATTCTTTATTTCATCAAAATAACCGAGGCATATCAGTAAGCTTAAGAGGTTTTTTGTTACAACAATAAAGTAGTGACAAATGTATTAAGCATGAAACGTGCAGAGAGATATCATGAATTGTTATTGTGGACAGCACGCCAATTGGAGAAACCTAACTATAGGTTAGTTATACTCCCTCCGTTTTAAAATATAAGATGTTTTAGATTTGTGAAAGAAGTGTATCTAGACCCTTTTAGTATGTAGGTTTATTTAGGTTTAGAATGAACCTATACACTAAAAAGGTCTAGATATACTCCTTTTACAAAGCTAAAACATCTTATATTTTGAAACGGAGGGAGTATATGTCAAGTAATAATGAGCCACTGATCATGTGAAAAAACATACCAAAGGATCTTTAGTTAGCTTGGATATCTGATCCCACACTGGTTAAGATAAAGATGGTGCTCAATTCAGCGTAACCACCAATAGTGTATCCTCATTGACCATAAACGATGCTTTGACCTGACAAAGAGCATACAAGCTGAAGTAAACTATAAATGTCAGCATGCAGGCGCAAACATTTAAATCCTTAAATACTATAGTTCTTTTTTTTTCTTCTTTCTACTAGTAATTACTTATCTCTGTCCATGGAAAATGTTTTTCTTAACTGAAGGTCACCATGAATCTGTCAAAACTAAAAACAATGTCATAGTGTTATCAGGATGAGTATTGGCAAATAATCCTGTTGGTGGTACATAAATTTTGCTGCATGTTTGCATACCTTGTACCCAGTCGGCTTACATAATTATGTTCACCCACATGAATCGGTCCTTGTCAACTGTCATGTGCAAACCATTACTATGTGCTATAGTTTGTAACCGAATCAGAGAGGAATTTTTCCAATACGACCTAAACAGGTTGTGTCATAGAAATTGGTAATTTCCAATATTTCCAATGTAGAATCAACGATACATCCATCAACAGTGGGACAGTACAAATAAATAATCACAGGTCCACAATATTCAATAAACGAGTTCACAGATCTGACGAGGTACAGTAGGATAGTAGGATAGCATCAACGGCGGTTTCTCACCTTTGTAGATTGTCAAATGGGGTAGGGGAAAGAGAGGAGGCTGCCCGTGATGGACGGCCAGATACCTCGCTTCCCTGATTGAATATCGAAATCACATGGTGCTATGGGTCCTAGATCGAAGACACTGCAGCATCAAAATCACATGCCGCTGAAGGGTCTCGGGACGAAGATCATATGTGGCAAGAGGACGCTGGGAAGAGGTGGACGACGTGGTGGAGGAGGAGAGTTTGCTGGAGGAGAGGTCGCTGAAGGAAAGCATCGACCGGAGATCGCCGGAGGCGGAGAGGCTGGTAGGAACTGGCGGCTGTGTTGTTAGGTTTTGCTCATCCACACTAATCTGATTGCGTGTTTACTTATTTTTTTTGTTTTTTAAGACGGATCGGGAGGAAACTGGAGGTGGGAACGTGGGGTCAACAAAGGAATTGAGACGACTACCGCAGCGTCTCTAGAAACGTCTTAACTTTGTGTATCGCTTCGCGCATAAAGACGAATAAAATAGCGTCATAGAAAAAATGTCTTTACGTGTCTATTTTCTTGTAGTGCACCAGCTGTCTCCGGCCAGCAGAACACCCACGAACCGCCCTATCTGTCCTCGGACGGCGCCTCCAGGAAGGGGAGCGACGTTGCAACGCCGCCACCGCCCAAGCAGGGGAACAGGGTTTTCACCCAAAGGGTAGGGGGTTGAGGGGTCGGGAAGGTACCTCGACCAAGCCTCCAAGAAGGAAACCGACGCTGAAGCATCGCCATCGGCGTGGCCGCCCGTCGACAAGGGTTTCCCCCGGTCCCAAGCACCACACCGCCATCCACCTGACCTAGGACTCATCGAGCTCGACGGAGCCCAGATCCAGCCGGGGGAGCACGCCACACGGGTCGGAGCAGCAGCCTCCACATATCTGACGCAGGGGCCGATAGCGAGCCCCATGCATCGGGCCCACGCTTGCCGCGAACTCGCCATCTGCATGGTCGAGGACGCCGGCATGCACTCGCGGACGCCACCCGAGCCACTTTATTTGTCAAGGTGCGTTTGATGTATGAGATTTTAATTAAGAAATGATTATTATTCTTATTGTTAACCATTGCTCCTTTATCTTCATATCCATAGTCTTTAGATCGTCTTCTATTTGTGGCCTCTAGGTGGTCAAGAAGTTGTTAGTGAATTAAAATTAGCTATTTATATGGTGTTTTAGATGCACCGTTTTTTCATCACGTTCGTGCCATTTGCGGGGTTATAGGGAGAGGAAATGGTAGTTCTTCGAAACACAGTTACAACAACACAAATGCTGCTGAGTGATATGGCTTGAGTAGGCATACCGTAATTTCGAAAATGAGCAAGTAGGAGTACCACACTTTCAATTGATTGTCATCAACTCTAGATATCGTGTTTGGAATTAGATTGTATTTATTTTTCTCATAGATAATTTATATGAACATTACTATGTAGCAACGCATATGCATTTTTGTACATGCGATTTTTTCGGTGTATTTTGTTCACCTAAACGAGGAGAAAAGATTTGTGGTGCCCGTGACAACGCACGGGCATTTTACTAGTCTAAACAAATATAAGTCAACTAATTTGGATCGGAGACAGTAATTTTTTTTTTGCATGGAGAGCATTGCATGGTGTTATTCCAGGGCTAGCGATCCTGGCAAACAGGCATATACCTGTCTTGGGACAGTGCCTTGTGTTCCCAAGGAGACCAAGATATACGACATCTGATGTTTGATGGCCTATTCAAACATCACTATACAAGCCCAACTTTGCCCCAGAGCTTATGACAAAGTGGACTGTGATATTTACAAGTTACAACATTGCAAGAGATAAATGACAGATACAGACTATTGTACTCCCTCCGTTTCAAAATATAAGATGTTTTAGTTTTATGAATGAAGTGTATCTAGACCTCTTTTATGTCTAGATTCATCTATGTTTGGAGTGAATCTAGACACTAAAAGACGTCTAGATACACTCCTTTCACAAAGCTAAAACATCTTATGTTTTGAAATGCAGGGAGTACAAAGAAACCTAATGCACCTAACTTACATCAAAAGGGTTGAAACTTTACAGTGTGTGTGTTAGCAAGACATCTCTAATCTGTTGACATAATATACAGAGCATGCTCATGGAGAGGGTTTCATGGGAAGGCTGAGGATGCTACAATCCGTCGCCAGGCATGCCAAGTTCAGGCAATGGCCTCAACTGTTGACCAACAATATCTTGCTGCACCTTCATCTCTTCAGCAAGATTTCTCATCCCTAGAGGCAAGGGTCCATCTCTGGTCAAAAATATACTTCTTTGTCTCCCCTTTAATTATATCCAGATCAAGGAAAGGAACAGATGAAGGACGAATACATAAACGCAACAACTTCACATGCTTTTCATCTATTCTTGGCTGAAATAAGTTAAGGAAAAAATGTTCTTTATCAGATGCATTATCCACAAAAAAGATATCTCCCAATGAACACTTCAAAGAAATTACTTTAACCTCATTTCTGCAAGACTCAAGAGGAGAAGGCGTTTCTTGCGAAATTCTTCTATACGTGGTAAGTAAAAAAGATCTAGTAAAGGCTTAGAAGACCTAGAATCTAACTTTTCTGAATAAATGTGGTTGTACTATGTCAATGATCTTAGGGAGTCCACACAGTATTGGTCACTGTACCAAAAAAAATAAAGTTCCTGTTCCACTTCGTTACTTGAATATGCTCAAATATGTGGGTTCAGATAAATTTGTTAAAGAGCATCTTTCAATAGAACTTCTGACATACCTCAAAGTGCAGATAGGCTAGTAATGTACACAAGTCCGGGAGGGAGGGATCACCACAAGTCAGCACGTCTTAAACTAATGGCCCACTACAATATTTAAGCATTAGTGTATGTATTACGTGCTTCATTTCTGCAAGACAATTGTTGAGTTGCACTCAAAATTCATAACTAATTTAGTTCTAGTTTCAAAACAGAGTACAAATAGAGGGTATGAAACTTTTTGCATCAACTCTGCAATAATAAATATTATGTGAAAATAATTGGTGATCATAAGTAAAAATAAAAAAAATGAGAAGCTTTGAAATACACTCCACTGCCTACAACCATAAGTATTTCGTCCAAAAACATCAATACCCACAACAGTTGCAGCTGAATCTTTTGGATATTTTGCCTACCAAAATAATCCCAATTTTTTGAGGTCATCATTTAAGTGAGTATACGAAGGGGGTCAGCAAAAGAAACGAGATTACCTTCCAAGTATAATTGACAAATAGGCCATCACACAACTCAAATAATGGTTTGTTGTATTTGGCTTGTTGTATTCATTGTGCTTATCCTGCCACCCGATGTCAAAGCACAAGGCAGCAGCCAGCTCTGAGAGCCTCTCGGCATACATCTGAGCAGATTTCTGCACCTTTATTCCACCGTGTGATGAACGTTCCACTAACCTTCGCTAAAAAATAGGCATACCAAAATAATACGTCCGCTTGAGAGAAGTGAACATACACACTAAAAGGCGTCTAGATATATTCGTTCCACAAGAGGTAGAACATCTTATATTTTGAAACGGATGGAGTAGCAAGCACGGCCTTTAGAGTTGAAGTGTTTTTTTCCGAAAAGTGGAGTTGAAGTGTTGGAGGGAGGTAGAAAATGAAGGCGGCTGCACCTGGATGTGGTGGAGGTGAGCGGCGTTGGTCCAGCATGGCGGCGGAAGGGTGACGAGGTAATGGGAGAAGTAGACAAAGACGTGCATGAGGTGGTGTAATATCGTTTTAGCCTTCTTGGTCCATATAACATAATTATTTGGTTATAAAAAGCCATGCATATGTTTGGCCACTAATGATTGGAACCAACAAGATTGTTAACATCTGGTCCGTTTGGAGTGCAAAATGTACCTCTTGTTAGCTAAATCAAATACGCAGATCATCACGGCAAAGAGCAATATTGATTTCTATGGCACGATCATGTGTAACACTGATATAACTATCATTGTTATACTCAACTAAAAAATGCTCAGAAGTATTATTGGTTTTAAGATACTTCACTGCAGATTCAGAATTACTGTTCAGAATGAAAAACAAGAGGATCTATTTGTAGACAAGAGGATGTAAGATAGTTCATTTCCTAGTTACAATTACATTTGTAGAACACTACACACTGGAAGTATGGCCTAATTATCTGCATAGACGTCAAATTCCACAAACTCTAGCTAACACCTCATTTTTCTATGACAGCTAATATTGCTACATCCAGTGCTCAAAACACCAGTGGCATTCTAACCTTAACGCCCTTGTTGCAGTAATTCAATACAGATGAGCATATGCAACTCAAACTGCAGACAAAAGAGATATGACAGCATAATGTTTTTTGTCTGGCAAGAATGAATCTACCACCTTTAGAAAAAAACATGCTTTACTTGTACCAAGCACGCACGCACACATGATGATGGCTTTAAGTAAGCACATCACTCGCATATGCTGCAGTGGGAGAACATATCAATGGACAAAATACATTCATGGGAGGGAGGGACGGCATCCGGCTGCTGGAGGAGGTCGACGACGTCCGGATCTGGAGGTGGCGGTGGAGGATGGCCGCTCAGGGAAAATCTTGTTTCTCGATTTACGTCTCGCGGTGGCCTGAACCTAGGTAAAGCAGGCCCCATGTGTTTGTGTGCTTTATGTCTTCGTGTTTGTGCAGAGTTTGTCTGGATCGTGTTGCGCCCCCGTGCCGAACCTAAAAAGGGGTGTCCTCACCCCGATTTCCGCGTAGAGACACGCGATAACCCCTTTAATTCTCTGGATGACATGATTAAATCCTTAAAACATTGTGTGGTTCTTATTTTAGTGCAAAAGAGTTTCATTGATAATGATCACGAATGATTGGATGTATGATATATCACACTGACATAATTTAGAAATATTAGACAAAGTAATAGATTTATCTGTTTTGAGAGTCTGCAATTCATATTGAAATGCTAGACAAATGTGTTATCCTACTACTAATATTTGGCTGCAATGGTCCCAAGTTCCCATTACCATGCCTATAATCAAAAGCATGTTGGGCATTGCTCAAAAGCAAGCACGAGAGAGAGGGAGAGATGCACTGGTCAGCAGACTTCACGAAGACAAAAAAAGGGGTTTCAAATACTAATCTGATTTAACTGGAGTGAGTTTTTGAAGACCGACATCAGAACTAAGAAACCATGCAGTGTCGATTCCATTAGTCTTACCATCATGACTGGGTGGCATTGTTCCCGTCCTTCTCCATGCCCTTCTCCATGTCGCTGATCTAATGCCTCACACACCCGATTCCATCCAGCAAGATCGTTGTTGCCGATTCGTACATCTTAGTTGAGGTCGGCGCGACGCTGCAGGAAAATAACAAACGAGTCTGAATCATAGAAAAAGGAAGATGATTAATCTTGGAAGATGGAACAATGCGTGTTGGCGGCTGCTGCACGTGGAGGAATCACGATGCGATGTAGAAGTGACAGTGGCGCTAGAGGTACGTGTACGTCAGACCTGAGATGAACAACGCCCCCAATTCATGGTGGTAAGGCTTCTGTCTCTTCTCTGCTATGGAGGCGTGACCTCCCATAGTGCGGCCACCTAAGAAGGCGGCGGCATCCGAAGATCAGCGCGTAGCGCGGAGAAGCCCTTCAGCGCGACTGAGTCGGCGATGTCGCCTTGGGCTCGGAAGTTCGCCCTTCGGTGGCTTTATGGATTAATGGAGATTTCTGGATTAACGGAGATTACTACGGGATGGAGAATAAAGGATGGGGGTCATAACCCATACGAGAGGGAGTGGGGTCAAAAAAGAAAGAGGGAGACGCGGTGGAAGAAAGGTGGGATCGGACGACGCGACGTATGTATCGGAGGAGTCGGAACCGATTGTCTTTTTTTAGATAGTATAAGAGATAGAGATTTTGGAACTGATTCCCGAGGATGACCGGTTAATCGGGATCACCAAATGGATTGCGTTCTGCTGAGGTCACATTTGCCCTCCCATTCTACTGTTAAACGTAGGGTATGGTTCTTCCTTGGGAAATTTGGGTCTGTACCATTAAAAGAATCACACTTTTGGTCTATACCATCAAAAGATCCATCTTCGGGCATATACCATTGAAAAGTTGCAGCTATTTTGATTGTTACCAACTCTGTTAAGTGTCCGTTAGTTATGACCACAATACCCCTTCCTTCACGAAAGCATTGGAACAACTCCAGATAAAGAAAAGCATTCGACTATTCCAACTCAAATAAAAAAGATTGGACAGCACCTCATTTGCTTGCATTCAACAAATGAACATAAACACGATGACAACATGATATATGCCATATAACAGCAGCTCAGAATGGACATTATAGCATAATGTAAGTCAACATTTCAGGATTTAACATAAATCTAAGTTGTCACAGAATTACAGCCAAATAGCAAGTTAGCAAAATACCACGGACCATAGTTCATTAACAAAAGACCATAGAGATGCTGACTAAGACAACTACTCGATGATAAGCCTGCGGTTGATTCCTCCGGGTGAGATTGATGCCATCCTCCTTGTTGTCACACCTGGGCTTGCTGGAGAAAGGGATGCCATCCTCCTTGTTCTCACACCTGGACTTGCTGGAGACAGGGATGCCATTCTCCTTGTGGTCACACCTGGGCTTGTTGGAGAGAGGGATGCCATCCTCCTTGTGGTCACACATGGGCTGGACATTACTTTTGGATCAAAAACAAAGTTGGATGGCTCAACAACAATGTTTGACGTCACAGTAGATTCAGTTTTGGCTTTCCTGCAAAGCACAAGTAGAGTCAATGAAGAAACATATATTTTTCATATATTAGGCATATTGCTTCAGATTTTACAATACCTTTGTTGTTTTGGTTTCTTCGGACGAGGTGGCAGAAGTTCTTGTTCTAGTTCAGCTTGAGTTGCATAACATCCCTTCTCAATATGTCCAAACTGGAAGCATCTTTTGCATTGATACAAACCTCTTTTTCCTGGCTCTCCACTAGCCTTGATTCTCTGCTTCCTTTGTCTACCAGCAGGCCTTTCTAGTGGTGGAGGAACCACTTCAAAAGGTGGGTCATTCTTCGGCCATTGAGATTTGTCACCCATTAGAGTGACCTCAAACTGATAAGCTAGCTTGAACCTCTTTACTGAATAGTAGTCGTCCACAAAATCTTCCATTTTTAGCTGTCGAACTTTCCCAATTAAAAATATAGCATGAGTGCATGGTTTTCCGGACACCTCCCACTGTCCACAACCACATTCCCTTTTTGCAAGGTCAACACCATACCTCCAAGTCTTCCCTTCATTTGTTGTTCCTGAAATCTCAGCTGAGAGTGATCCACTTTTGGTGAAATCATAGTGCAACCCTCTGCTCTTCATGTTTAACTCATGTAATACACTTGGAAGGATACGCCCTTCAAGTTTCTCGACTATCACTTTCCTGGTGGCTATCTTGACCATGATTTTCTCTCTTATTTTATCCATAAGATACACGGCTGGAAGCTCCTTTTCATCCTTAATCCAATTGTTGAAGCACTTAGAAATGTTGTTGTTGACATAATCAACCTTGCATTCCTTGGAGAACTTTGATCTGCTCCAAACCAGATTATGGTACTTGGGATTGCTTTAGGACAAGTTTCAGAAATTTTGTCCTTCAGTGTATCATGCCTACGGGTTGTACATGCCCATGCACAAGGCCACATGTACTTCAGCACATCACCTCTGAACTTCTTCCTGAAATTAGCCATGAGGTGTCTAAAGCACTCCTGATGCTCAGCTTCACCTTTAAAAACTTTGTTGACAGCATATGCTAGTCCTTTACAAGCATCTGTGTGGATTGTCAATCCAGGAGGAGTCCCAACTGCTTTTCTCAGGTTGTTCATGAACCATGCCCAATTTGCATTTGTTTCCTTGAAGAAAATGCCATACGCAACTGGATACGTCCAGTTGTGTCCATCAATGGCAATTGCTGCAGCCAATTGCCATTTATACTTTCCAGTGAGGTGAGTGGAATCAACACCAAGATACGGTCTGCACCCAGACAGAAATCCATCAACACAAGCTCTAATACTCATAAACATCCTTGAAAAGTGCATTTTCCCATTGATCTTCTTGCAATCGATCTCGACAATGCTTCCCGGACAAGATTCTTCTAGGGCTGCTTTGAATCTCCATAGCATTGTGAAACTCTCCGCCCAAGTACCATGAAGAGCACTCATTGCTGTCTTCTTAGCAGTCCACGCTTTCCAATAGGACAAATCAATGTTATATTGTTTCTCCAATCGTTTCTGTAACTTCTTGGCACTAATAGTAGGATCCTCCTTGACAATATCTTTCACTCGGAGAGACAGCCAACCTATGGTAGCTTCTCGTGCCTTGTTTCCGTTAGAACAAGTGTGCATGTCTACACTTGAGAGATTAATCACCTAGATATACATAACAGGTTCATTAGGGATAAAATAACCTAAAAAGTGACCATAGTATTAAGATCATGTATAAGAATGACCATGACAGAATATACAAACAAGGGAGAAAATAACCTTAAAAGTGTTGCAGCCATGCAATTTCTTTGCATAAATTCTCCACCCGCATTCAAGATCTGCACACCTTGCCCTATACCTCTCGGTGTCACTATGTTCAGTCTTACTCTGAAACTCATTTTTTATGGCATATGTCCTGATAATTTCCATAAACTCAGCCTTGTCTACAAATGTATGGCCTTCCTTAATAATTGGATTCTCTTTGTCATATGTTGTGTCAGCCATAATAAAATCATCCACCAATCTAGCTTCATCATTAGGAACCGCTTCAGTATCAAAGTATGGCAAAGGCCTTGACCTCTTTTTGTTTTGCACCTCCACTTCAACATTCATTATTGGTTGCACCTCCACTTCAACATTTTTAAAGTATCTCCACTCTTCATCTACCCCAGCTGGCTCATCTTCATCAGGATCGCAACCAACATTCATGAATTGTTCCTTTTCCTCCTCTTCAGCCCTTGGTGGCCCCGCAATGGTTTCACCAAATTCAGGCAATTCCCTCAATTCTGGTCCAATGTCCAGAGCAGCAGCATTAGGCACCTCTTTAGCCTGTAGCATCCCATATGTCTAACATATGTAATGCTACATGGCCTAGTAATATAATTGCTACTTCCTACATATAATTGTTGCATCATAATTATATCATGCTCATGTCATCATGCCACCTTGCATTTGAGCATCATATAATTCTTATCTCATATGCATTTATTAATTGTATTTGCCTCTTGATATATTGTAGTTGGCTCTTGATATATTGCTTGATGCCCAAATTGAGTTGAGGGCATATCTCTTTAAATCATTCTCTCTACTAACATGATGGGGCCTCTTGTCACTTGATCTTGTTCCATTCCACCATGCATGGATATGTGGGCTCCATTCATTTTGCAAGTTTTAATTCATGCCCATGTATAATTATGTGTGGATACATCCCAATAGTCGGTCCATGATCCTGCTATATTCTATTTGTCACCATCTTTATATTTTATCTAAAGTGCATGTGCCATCCTTTTATTTTATTTTCATCTAGTGGGCGCATGCGATATAAACTCTCCACTCCAGTCACATAAAATAACAAGCTCCATATGTGACATATCTCCTCATATGAATTCGAGTTGAGTTTGTGTTTTATTTGAATTTGTTCAATCCCATCAAAACCATCAACTTTCGATTGTCTGTGTGGATGCCACATATATTCATAGTTTCACCCATCTTCCAAAATATTTTGCTTGTGACCATCTACATATACCACATCTAGTGATACATGTATTATGGCATATTTCTTTCCTAATCTAAATCATCCCAATCCTACTCTTTTTGGCACCATGTGTATATCTACATGTTTCGTCCAGATCCTATCTACACTCCATTTTTCAAGCTTTTCCTAGTTATTTTGGCTAGCTAAGCAAATACCCCGTCGCTAGTTTATTTTGCCTCTTGATATTTTGTCTAATCCATTTGTTAATCCGAAACCTAGCTAATTTCTCTCTCTCTCTCTCTAACATCCTATGTTAGCTAAGCTACTAACTACCTATTCCAAAAATTCTAAACCCTGATCATACTCGATTCTAGGTGTGCGCATGCAATCTACATATACACTCAAATTCCACCGTGGACATGCATGTCCCATGCATGTGTATGCACCATCACACATACACATCTTTTGCACCAATGCCAGCTCCATCGTGTCCTGGTCTGAACGCCAACCTGGCCTGGTGCACCCTCTCCACCTGAACCCAGCCCGGTTGCCTCCTGTTCCTATTCTTTCTGTCGCTCGCATGTGGTGCACGTGATACCACGTTCTGCCGTGACCACAAAAGCAACCCAGCAGCAGCTGGCACAAGGTGCCGCCCCCTTCCACCCACCGCCAGGTCGAGTCCCCTCCCCTCTTTCTCCTTCCTTGCCCAAGAAACCACAACGCCACCATGTCCTTGCCGGCCACCTAAACCGCAGCCTCCACCTACCCTGGCCGCTGTCGCCTGCTGCCGCCGTCGCCGGAGATAGCCGACACGCCAAGGGCTGCGTGTGGAGCCTCTGGAACCGTGCGGAGCAAGGAGCGAGGAGGAGCAGCAGCTTCCCGACGCCGTGCCACACGCCGTCGCCTCGGTCACTGTCTCCCTGTCGCCGCCACCGTACCCTCATCAACGCCACACCCCGGTGAGCCCCCGCCTTGCCCAGCTCTCTGGTTGCCGCGTCCGTCGCCACCCACCATGTCGTCCCAGCGCGCACGGGCAGCACCGACGCGCTCACTGCCGCTCGCCAGCCCCTTCCGCAGACAGTAGTTGTGCACGCCACAGCCTCTTCTGGCCCTCTGTTCCCGAGCCAACCTAGACCGCGTCACTTCTTTTCCGGCTTCGATGAGCACCGGAGTGTGTAGAGGGGACAACCAGCGTCACCCAGCTTCAAACCTCACTTAAAACCATGGCTCGTAGCACTCGCAATCTTCCTCGAAAGATTGAGAAATTTTCTGTCCGCGCAACTTCTCGTGCGACGATTTTGGCAGTGTAGAAACCCATCTGTTCATCGTCAATTTCCGGGCTCCACGGTGTTCCACCGGAGAAGCTCCGTACATGAAAGTTGTAGCCCTTCGTCGTAGCTGTGTTTTTCGTTTTTACGGTTTGGCCAGATTCTCGCTAGTTCGCTCGCCATCGTCCTCGCAAGTTTGATCGCAGCTAGCCAGTTTTTCGAAAACGTTTTCAGTTCGTCAGGCCTGGAAAACACCTCCGCGGACCCTCTGTTCTTCCGCCGATTCCGGCGTATCCAGCCCTCGTCTGGCGATGCCACAAACACGGAAGTCATAGATCTTGTCCTCCTCTACGTTTTTTGTTTTTGCCGCATCTCAAAATTCCCAGCAGATCGATCGGGATCTTCGTCTGAAAACGCTCCCAGCTAGCAGTCTCGTGGCTCCAGTTTCAGTTCCGTCAGACAGAATCTCCGAGGATTTTTCAGAAGACCCCCCGGAAGATTCTGCCCATCACGGACAGACCCCCCTCCCCCCCGTGCGCCCTGGATCGCCCACGTGTCAGCTGCCCGCTGGCCACGCGCGCGCTATGGCCCCGCCGCCCGGAGGCCCACCTGTCATCCAATACGGCTGGGTGTACTCGCGGTGCAAAAAGTCCGGTCCAGTCCCCGCCGGGTCGGCTATGGCTGAGTCAGCATCAGCCCCACCCGTCAGCGTCTCATGCTAGATTCTCCTGAGTGCAAAAAGTTTCTATGAGCCTTTTCCCAAATAAAACTAATTCCAGAAAATGTAAATATGTTTTTAATATCCAGAAATTAATAACTTCTAATTGGTAATTCCAAATAATACAAATAATATATGTTTTTGAATCAGAAAAATGTGAGGATTTCAAATATGCCATTCAAAATATCATTTGAGCAATCTAAATTTTCGAAATTGTTTAAATGCATTAAAAATGCCTTTTCTTAACTAATTAATAACTTTAATTCTACAACTCCAAATTTGACAAATAATATGTCTAAATTGATCAGCGCGACGAGCCCGTTCTAACTATGCATTCTTTGTTCTGAATTGCAGCATGCATCATATAAATATAAGGTATACAGCAACTTACTTGGGGCTAAATTGTGACCAAAAACTTAATAAATGCTTTATTCTTGTACCCCACACCTCACCCATGCCATGCTACTTTATTGCCATGTAAATTGTGCATCATTCATCATTGCATGCTTGTTTGCTTGTCGCATTTTATTCATATGCTTGTGCACTTTATTTATGTTGGCCCTTGTTTGTTTGGATCTTCTTCGAATAGACGCCCAGCAGGAGAATTATCAGGAATCACAGGAGTTCTACCCAGATCCATCTCTCGCTTCAACTGAGCTGCCAGGAAAGCACTACCACATGTTTGCATACATATAGTACCTATTGCCTCTGTCTTATTCTTGCATCATTGAGTCGCGATTGCATTACATTGAATCCTAAGTACTGCATAGCCTTTACTTTTAGACCCCACCGAAGCTTGTTCCTCCATCCCATGAGCCATTACTACAGAAGTTGTTTGAGCCATGCGAGTCGTAGAACAGCATGTGTAGGGTATGTGAGTGTCTGATGGATAACGAGGTACCTAAACAACTTAACCTGAATAGTAATGGGATAACTAATGAAGGCGGCACCGGTGAATAATATCTGCTATTTGGTTTTTCATGCTCACTTGTGTCCCGTAGGACCCCGAGTACTTGATTCCTGTTCCTTGACTATTCGCACTATCCACATCCGGGAGGCCTTATGGACCCCCCTGAGCCAGAGCTTGATTCATTTCTATTTCTTGGGGCCATAATTAGTTTGGGGCTTTATTACTATCTTGTACTTATGCCCTACTTTACTGCTTTATTTAAGATTGTGCGAGGAGCACCTGTACTGTTTAAGAATGCGGAATGTTTTCGCGGTATCGACAAGCCCAGTCACATTTTCGGGTTCCCAGTCATTTACAGCCATTGTCGCAAACCCTGGGTCCATCTCGGAGCCGGCCAACTTCGTTGCGGGTAGCTTATTGGGGTGGCCCGCTGAAATATTCCTGAATCCTATGATCGCTTTGTCGTGAATGCCTCGTTGGGTTTTGAGTTGGTTTTTCCGAGGTTGATCAAGTGTGTGTTGCTATTTGTGCACCCCTGCAGGGTAAATCTTTCTGAAAGCCGTGTCCGCGGTTATGGACGACTTGGAGCACCGTTTCTCGATCATAGACAAATATAACTAAAGTACCGCTTTTAATTTGACTAAGTACCTGACTAGTAAATAGTGCAATACTCATGGAATGGTTAATAAAACTGCCAACGGATGGGTTGTTCGTCCACTTTCTCGTTGGTAAGCGAGAAGGAGGATGGATCTGTTAATTATACTGTTATAACTGTTGTTACTAATTGACGGACATCCGTCTATCATTGGTTAGGCGGATGGTTAGCGAGTATCTATAGACTTGTTAGTTATTATCTTTTGCTGCAATTGCGTCACCCCAGGTATATGTCCCCTTTAGAGGCATAAAGACTTGCTGAGTACCCCTAGGGTCTCACACAATAAATTGTTTGATTCAGATGAACATGTGTACTCACAAGATGGATACTGGGTGGAGGAGACAGATGATGTTGGCAACGATCACTCGGTGTAGAGATTCCGGGGATGGGGATCCGCGAGATCTGTGGGCAGGATGTGTTTATTTATGTGGAATCTTATGCCAATTTGCTTCTTATCCGTACTCGGATCTTGTTTTCCGCTTCCGCCTGATACTCTGATGTTTGATGTATGAGGAGCTATCCTAAACTATTATCTCTATCTAGGATATTTGGATCTTGCCGTATGGCGTTGCAATATTTCTATTTCTTTTAGATGGAATGGCTCTGTGAACAGTTGTATGGTGGCTTGCATACATACTCACTTGTGTATGTAGTTGATCCCTTCGCCTGCCGATTACGCTGCTCTTCTTGTCCCGATGTTCTGGAAGTGGTTAGGACGACCGACAGGTCTACCTGTGAGTGGCCCTGGGCCCCACCGTACTGTTTTAACCACTTTTGTTCATTCAGGCATGCAACTAAGAGCGTAATTCACCGAGATAGTTACACAGCCCTTGGTGGCCCATCAAATATTTCACGTAGTTTAGGTAATTCCGTCAATTCTGGTCTCATATCCACATCAGCTATGGCACACACCTCTTGGTCCATAACTTTGGCTACAGCAGACACATCCTTGTGCACTACATTGGCGGCAGCACGTACCTTGTGTATAGCAGGCTCGTCCATCTCCTCACGTCTACCCACTATCATCATCAACTTCAACACTTTTGTTGACCTTATGAGCTCAAGAAGTTGTGCATCTGAATCTAATTTAAATTTCATAGTATTCCTTTCAAGAACCCAGAAGTTTGCCTTTTGGTAGCTACCCCATTGAAAATATGGACCAATATCTCTCTCAAGATCAGTGAGTGTATATGTTTCTGAATCCACAACCTAGCTAACAGTCATGCCTTTATTGTAAATTTTCATACCATCTACAACTGTGAAATAGGCATTGACTAGAATCTCTAATTGACATGTTTTTTGGGGTTCAGTCCTGTACCAGCCACAAACACAAGGAACAGAGAACAAGAATAAGCCATAGGCACATGAAATCTCTAATCACAGCTCCTACAAATAAATAAATTTATAGATAGAAGATTACCTAGCTTGAGCATCAGGATTATCCATCCCAGCAAAGAGCAAGAACAAGCCGTCGGGGACGAGAGTAGTGGGGGGCGGGGAAGGAGCACGGGGAGGCCGAGTGTCGCGGGCATCGGGAGGAGCACAGCCTCATCGTCGAGGTCGGGCTACGGACGGACGGAGTGTGACGACAGCGTCTGCTCCCGTCGGCGGGCTAGGGTTTCAGGCGGCCGGCCGGCCAGCTCCTCCCCTCCATGCCTAAGTGAGCGAAATCCGGCAGGGATGGAGGCCTACCACCACGGAGATGCTCCGCCGGGATCAGTGGACGCGGTGGTCGTCGGGGGACGCGGTGTTCGCCGCCGCAGGGAGAGCTCTATGGCCATGTTTTCTGTCTGCTGGTTCAGTTCCTCTGCTAGTTCAGTTAGATGTACGAGCACATGGGTAAAAAGGTAAAAGCCAAAAGAATTATTCAGTAAAAAATGAAATTTCTAGCGGAAGTAGACGGAGTGGCAAAACCCAATAACGTTGCAAACTTTCGATGGTATATGTCTAAAGATGAATCTTTTGATGGTATAGACCAAAAGTGTGGTTCTTTTAATGGTACAAACCTAAATTTCCCTTCTTCCTTTATCTCTTGCAAAAAAGATTGGATTTGTTTTCGAGGGGTAGAGTTTCATCAATTATCTCCCTGATCTGCCATATAGCCTAAATTATATTTTTGCAGGTTTCAGCAAGGCTTAGTCTCAACAATTTAGGATTTGGAGTTATCATAAATGTATGCTCAAGATTAAGGTTGTATACAATTGGTGATGTTGGGCGACTGAACGATCCTTCTTATGGAGAACAAGAATGGACCTGTTTTGGAAGGTCTAAGTTGATCTGCCCATTTCTTTCGAACTGTTGGTGTTGAAATCACTCAATAAACGGGAGATTCCTTTGTCAACAATGCTAAAGATGAGGTGGACAAATCTACAAAAGGTTTCTCATCGATCGAAGATGCTATAAATTCATTGTGCGAAGGGAAGGTAAGAGAAAATAAATACCTCATTTTTCTGAACTAAAAATAGTCTCTTTCATGCATGTAACTCTTGGACATGGGCCCGACTATCATGCATGTAACTCTTGGACATGGGCCCGACTATACTTGATCATGTCCATATGGATTCAACATGCAAAATTATACTTAAAAGATATGCATAACTGTATTACCACCCAACCTCTATTATTCACTTGTTTGTAGATTGCAAGGTGAATCACACCTGCCTATTCTGCCAAGGAACCATAGTTCTACTATCAGTAGTTGAGTACATTCATGTTAAGCAGACTCTAAACTTTGCTTGGAATTGCTTTTTGGATTTTTCAAGGTTCTTGTCAAAAAGGATTAGAATTCCTTTGACATGTCGAGGGAGAAAATTTATATTTGTGTAATTCAAAATGATAGGATGAACAAATTCTGTTTTCTTGCATTTTTATGATGCAAGTTTATTTTTCTCACATAAAAAATTCAGAGTAGGACTTCGGATGAATGAATGCATCATCACTATTTCAGATGTGATCAACCTTAGCTGCAAATGTAACTATTCATTCTTCTCCAGTTTGTTATTGTTGTAGATGACCAAAATGATGAGAATGAAGGGGATCTTGTCATGGCACCTAGCCTAGAATCAATTGCATTCATGATAAGAAATTGTTCCAGGATCATATCGGTGGACTGAAGTAAGAAGATCTAGAAAGATCGATGATTCCTATGATGTCCCCGGTCATGGAAATTGTGACATTTCACCTGCAGCAACAACATTGACAGTGGTAAAAGTCTGATGTTTAATAGCTTTGTTGTAGGCACTATATGATCACCGATTGATCAGATTCATAATCCTTAGTTACAAATGAAGGTCCCTTCCTTCTTTCTCTCCGGTAGCATCTATGTTGTAATTAGAAGAATTTTATTTTCCTGTAGATGTTATGTGCTTCAAGACACATTGACACCTTTGCATGTGTCTTTTTGTGATCTTGAATTCAATTTACTGATATATCTATTAATTTATCGCCAGACACATATGTTGTTGTGATAGCCGTGTTTCATCTTTGCGTACTTCCGAGTTCTACAGAATCTTGACATGACCAGTTATCGTCATAGTTCAATTTCTGAGCAACCTGACATGAAAATGCATTAATGTATCATGGTTCAGTTTCTTTTTTTTCTTCATTTTCGTCCTACCAAGGCTACTATTGTTAACTTTATTATAAGATCTACTAGGCTAGACCTAATCGGTAGAAGCATCTGTGTAGAGCATCCTATTGATCTGAGAGAGATGGGAGAGGGGAGGTGTACCTTCTCCCTGGCTCGAGCTCCCCGAGCCGTTAGCCATTGCAGAGGGGCGACAGCGTGAGCGTGGGTAAGGTGGCGGCGGTGGTGAGTCTTCCCGTATCTAGCGCTAACCCTAGATCAGAAGGGATGTAGGTGGGGGTAGCGCTGCCACAGGGGCCCCACCAACCTTGTTCGGTTGGACGCCCCCGATCAGGGCGCGAGTCAAAGGGCTCGTTCGATCAACGAGGAGAGGCCAATCTAACAAATACTATATGCAATCTTGCATCAAGATTCAAGACCACGTATGGCACATTCACCTACTTAGAAAATATTAGTAGGTGCGGACAACATGGATAGGCGTGCTGAGATGAGTGACTCTGAGGTGTGGTGTTGAATGTGTTCTAAGAAGCAGATATAGTGGAGCTTGCCCGACGTCGTTTACCAGAAGTGTCATGCAAACATCAAATGTCTAGGTATGATGCCTACCTACTCCGTGCACCTTGAGCCCATGACACTGTTCTGAGCAATGAGCACCTTCGAGGCAAGTACCATGCCTTTTTGAACCCTCTCGTTGCAAGTGGATCCACTCTCGGCGGTGTGTTTGGGAGTTTCTAGGGGCGGGGATTGTGGTGTCGGTGTAGTGGAGGCCCGAGGTGGCTGTTCAACCTAGCTAGGACCGGTGAGCGGGCGGTCGCGGCGAGGGCGCGGCAAGCTGCAGGGGTCGGATTGGATCGGAAGGAGGAGGGGAAAGAAGATGGAGGGGCTGATAGGTGGGCCCATGGGTGATGAATAAGAAAGAGGAAGTAAAAATAAAAATTAAAAGAAGATGGGGTTGATAGATTGGCCCTGCGTCTTCCTTGGCGTCTTTTTGCCAACTCAGCCCTTACGGATAGACCCTACCGATCAGATTTGTAACCAGAGCTATGTTAAATGAATATTAATTCGATTTGTAACACCGTGTCCCAGAAATGATAGATTTTGGCAAAATTATTGGAAATGATAATGACTCACAAAGTCTGCCCCAATGGTGATAGTTATATGTAATTTAGTCGATGTAGGCGGAGGTCTGGTCGACAGGCCATGTTACCGCTGTTATTATTAGCTTTGCTAAAATAGCACGTGTCCAACAAAAATGTTGTGCGCCAAAAATTTCCTAAGCATGCTGCATATTTCGTGTGCGAGCTGCATCGGGCACAATAAAATCCATCATGAGCGCAACCCTATCGACTGCGAACCTTTCTTTCCCCTTCCCACCGCATCCGACTACATGTGCACCATTGCTGATTCCCGCCGCCAACACCCCTCTCAGCCGCCCTCCTCATAGATCCACCCTACCACTGTTGTTGTCGAGCCCCGCCACGCCATCTCCTCTCTGTTTTGGCTATGTCGGGCGAACCATATCCACCGTCGACGTCATCGGTATGCCTCCGCGTAGCCGCCCCTTTGAGCACCTCTAGCTTCCGCGGCGTGCGCACATGATCGTCGAGGAACTTGTACACCGAGATTAGGGTCGTTGGCTACTGCCTGACGCTAGGTACATTCGACACCACGCACGAGGCCACAGACGCTTATGATGTGGCGACGTGGAGACTTGGTCGGCCGCTCCGCGACATGAACTTTGACGATGTCAATAGGCACGCGAAAGAGGAGATGGTGGTTCCCAAGCCATGCCTCGTCACGCGTAAGGACCAGCAACGCCACTATCAAAACCAGCACCGCCTCATCATCACCGAGGATGAGCGGCCATGGTGGCATGGAAGATGAACTTCCCGGAGGACATGCAAGCCGAGCTCGACTTATACGAGGCAAGGAAGGCGCAAAGGAAGGCCGAGAGGGCGGAGAGGAAGAAATTCGTCAACATGCAGGCCACCGGTCCAACAATAATCGACGACAGCAACGACATGTGGCTCGACTTGTTCATGTTATTTGATTTAATGGAAAGAACTTCATGTGCACAGCATAGATCGCTTGTGCGGGATGTCTACGAGTTGAGGAAGTAGTTTTTGATACACTTGTTCAAGTACTATCCAAAAGAAGTTCGGACAACATTCCCTGATGTTGAACGAAGATACCTTAGGCGTTTCGGGGAGGGTGGCTTAGTGAATAATTGATATTTGGTCGGTCTTTGTATTTTATACACATTATATTGAACCATGTGAAACAAACCTTTAAATGTTTTTAAATACCATGTGTTTATTTTTTGTATGTACTTAAATACTTACTTGTATTGTTTACATGTGTAACATGTGCAACACTAGGCAAACATTAAAGATTCGTGGCAACACGCTGGCATTCCACTAGTATTTATAGTTTTAAAATGTGGCACTATTCAACATATTCAAATCCACACATTTGTCATTTTTGTGCAGCGAAAAATATAAAGTAGTTCGTATTGGGATTTTGCACTTCTATAGTATAAATTATTGGATGTAGACATGAAGTAGTCTAGAGCAATCTAGTCTACGTATCAATGCCTCATCGGCTGCTACCATACACAGCTCCACGCAAGGAACCTCTGCCGACTAAACCATGCCAACATATCCTAAATCTTTCTGCTGCACGCCTTCCTTAAAGCTGAAAAAAGTATATGGTTTTGATTGCCTCTAGCTGCTAGGTTATTTGGAATACTCGTAACAAAGTCATTTGATAAACACATTCTTAAGTCTCCCAGTGCAATAATTGTCTTCTCGATCTCTTTGCTTGTTTACTGGATAAGTCTGTAGAAAGGAGGTGACAAAGAACTCTTGCTGATGGTGCTGATAAGATGATGTAGATGGCAACTTCTATCTTCACTTGTGGGAGCCCTGGTGCTGGTGCTAGACCCTTTCTCATGATCACTAGGGCTTGAAGAATTATTTTGGTTTCCCTCTATTATCTTGCAAGTGTGGCTAGACCTGTGTTATTTTCCTCTCTTAGTCGATGTTGTAAGGTGGATTTTTTGGCTGCCTTTTGTGTTAGACTTTGCGATACCAGATTTTTTTCCCCATAGTGAACATTTGATGGCAGATGTTCACAGTGGGTTTCCTGGTACTACACCATATCTATTCCTGCTCCCTACTGACGAGGGGTAACCTCGGCAATGTCCATGGTTATGGATTTACGGTTTCATAGAAAAGAGAACGCTGGGATTTTGTTGGATGCTTCCTGGCCTTTTTCTTGGGTCTTCATGTGCCATGAGCCTTTATGCAGATAGGATAACCAAACATAACATGAGTAACCATACCTATGTCAGTAGCCTCCGAGACTCTACTTGAATCAGATTCGAGTTGAGTCTCAAAGATATTTTCATGAGATATTCATTTTTGGTTTTGTAGGGATTTGGTACAACAGGCCTGATGCATCCGATGGATCAGGAATCAGTTAAATGCTCCTGGGAAAAAACACTATAGACCTACATCAAAATCAAGTCCTCAGGCTTGAACTCGAAATTTTACTGGCGTAATCCAGTTCAAGCCGTTGAGGTCTTATCGAATACTGAATTCCAGTTCTATTTTATTGGGTACCCAATGCGTTCGTCGGAATTTTTCATCGCATCGTTGATACAAATATTTTACTGGCAGAGCGTATTCTTGTGCGATTACCAGGCCACACATGACGGATCCTGGGGTCTTATCTTCATATCGTGGACATGGCATTCGGAGTTTTATCGCGTCGGGCATGATCCGAAGTTTTTGTATGATTTTCGTCGACTGTCTTGTTTGGCTATTGGAGTTACTGAAGTTTATGGATGATATCTAAAAATACTGACGGTGGTAGTAACCTTTCGAGGATATACCAATGTAATACTCATAGGTTTTAATTTTACTGGGTGTATTTTACACACAAGGATAATGTTTCTTTGGCACGCATAAATCTCATTTTTCTTATCGGGTGCGCGGTCAGTACTCCCGATGGGAGTAGCCCCTGAGGCTATGTTCGGATGCCTGTATCAGGACATAGGCTCGAAACTTCTAACCTTGTGAGGAAGTCTTCACTTTCAATTATTTATCTAGGACTATTATGTCCTTTTTTATCGGGTGCGCGGCCAGCTCCCGACGGGAGTAGCCCCCGAGGCAACAATCGAATATTTTTATTCGATTGTAGGCTCAAGGTTTTTTAGCTGAGGAATTTACTTCGACTCGGGTTTTTGTACTTATTTTCTCTGGTCCTTCTAAAATAGAGCCGAAGTTTGGTCATTGCCTCTGCTATGACGTCATTTCTGACGAAGTTGTTACGCCGTGGCTTCCGAGAAATAAAAACCGATGGGACGTTTCAATTATGGGCCCATGCTGCAGTAATGATGACGCTTGAGCGGCATGTCTGCGAAGATCTTTTGACCACACCTCCCCCTTTATGCGCAAAGATCGAGGCGTTGTGGAGATTTTCTCCGTTTTACCGTGGCAATAACTGCCCACGATTTTTATCCTTCCGTGTGCCCTTGACACGTGTCGTCATCCTGTGAATTTTGATGGTTCATTGGTTTCATCCAACGGCCAAGCTTTGTGTTTCTTCTCTTTATAAACCGGGGGGAGCTTTTTACTGTTTTTACTACTTCCTTTTGTTGCCTGTTTCTCCTTCCTTGCGCTACTCCTGCGTTTGCCGCTTTCGCTTCCTCCTTTCTCCTTGTGTTGCACCTGCATCATTCTCCAGCCACAATGGGGAAAAGCGGAGTTGGAACTTCTACCATGGCCGCCAATACCACGAAGAAGAGGGCTCTTGGTTGGGCTCCAACGAAGTGTTCCACGCGGGATCTGCGCAATGCGTGGAACTTCGGTCTCCTTGAAGATTTTGGTCATCCTGTTTCTGAAGTCGATACTTTCAGCCATCATGTTCAGTGAAATCCAGTAGTTTCTATTCTGGGTAGATTTCGGCCATCATGATTTCAAAGTCGATATTTTTGCCGCTTTCTTTTGGTTCCGTGTTTGCTAGGCTCGATGCACGTGGTGGAGTTAGCTGAGAGTCTGACCCGGGGGAGAGATCGTCGTGAAGACCTTCAAGATCCCCTAGATCTGTTTTGTTTTCAGTGTTTTCTTCATCTTTCTCCAACTGGAGTGTAGCTTCTATGGATGATCCGATAGATGATGCAGGTATCACCGTAGGCGCAACTTTTTCGACCGACGGTCCCGATGAAATCGGAGCCGAGAGGTGCGGTTCTTCGGGTTCCTCCACCTAAAAGTAGAAACTTCCGATGATGAGATCGGATCCGCCGTTGAAATCAGCGGGTACCGAGACATGGGTGGGTGGGCGGGGTGTCGCTTTCATTGGATTGTTGCTTGATGAAAAGGGGTCCGTTGAATCCATGACTCCAGCGTTCAGGATTCTCACAGACGGCGCCAATTGACGAGGGGTAACCTCAGCAATGTACATGGTTATGGATTTAGGGTTTTACGGAAAAAAGAACGCTGGGGATTTCGTCAGATATCAGACAAACAAGGGAGTCGAAGCCTTCTGATTATTAATGGACAATGCTATTACAGATTGCTTGGGAGTTTTTCGGTACCTCTTTGCGGGCTCCTCCGGGCCTATATATAATAGGCTAGGACTTGGGGTTGTATACGGATAGGTTACATATTCGCAATTACAACACTAACACAATATCGATTTCTATTTCCTTATTTAACTAAACTAAGACTTTCATCGGATGCTTTCTGGGCCTTTTTCTTGGGTCTTCGTGGACCATGAGCCTTTGTGTAGCTAGGGTAACCAAACATAAGTATCCGAGTAATCATACATACCCACTCTCCTCCAAACTTCTAACTAATATATACATAGATCCGTTATTTCGATTATGGTGAAACAGTGCTAGGAGGAACTAGACAATTTTTTTATATTGTAGAAGCGGGTTAGCGTGGGAATTCCAAAAATTCGTTCTTGGCAAGGATCAAACTCCGACCGCTGAGATGCGCCAATTGTGACCCAACCAATAGGCTACTATCCCGTTCTCGTTATTTTGATTACGCAATGGAAAAGGGGATGTAGCCCGATAGGAAAAATCATAACCCCTATATTAAGAAGCATGTTACAGCTTTATGATTCAGTGTCATGCATGTACCTACCCGACAAGCATGAATCAGAGGAAAATTTTATTCTACTATTCTCTCATGTCAGTACAATGTGTAAACTATAGCTAACTACTAGACCCATCGACGCATCATTAGCACTTTAGTCACTATAATTAGCTTCTCTACCTTTTGTTGCATGCAAAGGTTAACATTCACTTAAACAGTAGAGATTAGCAAAAACAATAGAAGCCTAATATTACTCAAAATAACTAATCACCTAAAAATCCGGGTTATCACAAATCAAGCTCAAGGGGCGCTTGCATCTAAAGTATTGCTCTTAAACAAGGAGCATTGCTAGCCGAGTGGATGGGTTGCAATGAAGTCATACTGAGTTCAGATTCAAAGTTCGGAAGTGGTGAATACTATGGTGAAAGCGGGACAAAATAGAAACATACGAGTTGGTTAAAAGATCAAGATGTTTTCGCACATGTGAGCGGACCCCTTGTCCATTTTCGGAAAATTAACAATAGAAACATAAGGGTCAAACTAACAAATGATTGGTGATGCTTCGATACTTGTCACTATCAATGACTAAGCCTCGTCCCGACAGGTTCCGATATGGCGAAAGAGCATGGAAGGGCACGCGCAATCAACCTGTGCCAGAAACTGTCGAAAAAAATCCAGCTTTATTTACATAGGTTATGATGCCTAGTCCCGTGGATGTATTATAAACAATCGGAACACTAATCTCAAAAAGGTGGCAGTGACAAAACATTATCAAATGATTTCAACATCACCAATTCATCATCACCCCACATACTAGTTTGACTCTTGACCTACAAGATACTTCCCGACATGCGACACCCTGCTTGCTGCTCACAGCCTAGTGTAGTACTTCCGTGGCTGCCAAGCTAGCCAGCTCTTCGTTCCTTCCTTCCTGGCTTCACCATCAAGTTCTACCGGTATAAAAACTAGACGGACTTGTGCTCTAAGTCTTCACATCAATAACCAACCGGTTTCTTCTTCTGTTTATGCAACCAACTAGCTAGCCAGCAGCAAGCCAAGGAACAATGGTGTACGAGGCAGTGGAGGTTGTTGCTCTCAAGGGCCTGCTGCGACGAAGAGACAATGGTGTTGCAACAAGCCATGTGCATCAGTCGATGACGGAGAAGGAGGAAGCGGAGGAGATGGATCTCACATGGGGCATCATCCTTTGGATTCTCAGGAAGGTTTGTCTGGCCACGTAAGGAAGAATTATGGAAGATCGGGGTGTGACAGTTGAAGATGGAGCATTTTTGTTTGCTTCGAGCAAAGATTTTGCATAATGTCGTGTGTTAAGTAGTATGTAGTGTTAATTATCCAGTACATGGACGCTTGTAGTACAGATCTTCAAGCTTGTGTAAATTTAGTACCCATTCAAAAACTTCAGTTCTTGACCGAGATTTGAGCGCCTCTATTGTTCTACTCCCTCCGTTCCACAGGCCCGGGCCCACGGGAGTGCGGGCCGTGCGGGCGCACAGGGCCCCAAATTAATGGGGGCCCAAAATTTCTAAGTTTCCTTTTATGTAGAGTATACTTCAGTACGCCAGTACGAAGTCTAATTGGCCTAGTTGGTCATGATGCTCCATCTTTGAATGTGAAAGATCTGGTTGCGAGTTCGATGACTCCTGGTAGCTGTTCTTTTCTGTATCATTCTGCTATTCCTCTATGGTAGCTGCTCTCTTTTAATTTTCAGCTGTTGTTTTATATTCTCTCTTTTTTCCCTTTTTTTTCTATTCTGATTGGTGCATGTGCAGCTCAGCCGGCAACAGGTCGTTTTTTTTTTTGCTACTTTAATTGATGCCTACTACGAAAATATACTTGATTATGCATTTGATTATTATTGAGTAAAACTCACACAGGCTATCACGAAGCTTTCCTCCACCTAAAAAACACACAACTGCTATTTTTGAAACCAATTTCTACTTCCAAGTGTTAAACATGTTAGAAAAAAGGTGTCCCGAGATATCTTTACCTCTCGGTTTAAATGTAACTTTTAAAACCCAAACAGTTCAAATATATCAAAATCATTAGATGTAGATTTTTATGGTTCGGCCACGGGTCTGGTTAGTTTTCAAAACTATATATGTGCACTCTTTAATAGTTTTTAAGACGAGGTTTTGAATCTAGGGCGGTGAGAGTAGTATTTCAATCTGAACATCCAAATAAGACATGAAATCCATTCCATAAATTTTGTCATGGTTTTAGTTTAAATTTTAAACTAAAATTATAGCAAAAATTGTGGAAGGAGAAAGTACATACATTATAATTGTTTATTAGTTCTATTTTTATAGTGAGATAGAGCCTCATTTTAGAATTTCGCACGGGGCCCCGGATTTTGCCGCCCGGCCCTGCCGTTCCATAATATAAGACTTTTTAGTTTAGCTTTCTAAAAAGGCTTATATTAAAGAACGGAGGTAGTATGTCTTATTACATAAAATATGTGCCAATTTCTCCAACACTTGCACATTTATTATGTCGAAAATACAACTGTGTTTTGTTTTCTAACTACTTTTGCATACTTGTTCGGTTTAATAAAAGTATCAGTTCGTCTATTCACACAAAAATGACAGTTTGGATATAGTCATGGTTCACCGAACATAGATTTGATAGCTAGTAGTAGTAGTAAATATATTTATAAAACCCAACTAACTTGGATGATACGAGCAGTTTAGAACAGTAAATCGCACAGACATAATAAGTTCCAAGTACTCCGGTGGTGCATCCAGCGCTGGCGAGGGCATGCGGAATTTTGTGTTTCACGGATCTTCTGGATTTTGGTCGGTTTTTGTGTTCGTTGGTGTGGTTTTAGTTTATTCTCTCTTCCGATCCACGTTTATCATCTTTAGCGATGGTTGCTGCTCTGGCGTGTTGGTTGTTTAGGGGTCTTATCACGACGACTTTCTGTCTGTCTACTACAATAAGCTCTACTACGGTAAGTTTTTCTGGCTCCGATGATGGAGGGGCTTGCGACTTGCCTTCGGCTCGCGCTAGTGTTTGTAGTCATCACAAGATGGTTCAAGGAACTGTTTATAATTTTTATTACTTTTGGTATTTTTGTACTATTGATGATGATTATTAATAGATTGGTGAAATTGTCGCAAAAAAGGTAAAATAATATAGATATGTGAAAGATAATTCAAATTATCTGTAGCAGATTCACTGAATCTTTTTAGGCAACACTTTGCCCAAAAACGGCTATAAATAGTTTGAACTGAGAGGGAGTTAAAGTTTATTAAGAGACGACTCGATGCTCTCTTTTTTTGCGTGGCACGGAGGAAAGTGTAACACCAATACTAGTAGAACTAGGTATGCATGCGAAACATGTGTTAAATGAAGAACAAGGCATGTCTAAGTGAAGAATTTGAGACGTTAACGAGGAATTGAACCAGATTGCACGTGAGCTAGAATCGGTATCTTAACAGGAAGGAGTGGTCAGCTAGCTCGAGCGTGATCGCATAACTAGGAAATATATATTCAAAAGTACCAAAATGATCAGCAATCCATTATCGTCCAGCCCGGTTAGGATACCTGGCTTTCACCCAGGCGACCCGGGTTCAAATCCCGGTAATGGAGTCTTTTTGTATTTCTGTTTCATTCGTAAACGATCCTGATTACTGCTGCAGAATCTTAGTGTCGGATAATGTGGGGTAAATTCATCGCAACGAAAGGTCTCTGATCCCACAGCGGGTACGTCACCGTGTAATACTCACCTGTGCAAAATCTTGTAAATATGCTTTGTAAATGCTTGATATTTTGTCAATGGAAATCGATTCAGATGTCTTTTTTTTTTAAGGATATATCCTAAGAGACGTATCGTTTTTATAAAAGAAGAGCCAAGCGGCCAAGCATTACAACACGCCGGGCACATGTGCCCTGGGCGCAACCCACGCTACCCTAAGGGCAGCACTCACACACTAAAAGACTACTTGCGGCATCTCCACTTATCCACCTGTCCTAGACAGTCGCGGAAGAGTCCCGCCGCTCTCCACAGCTCTGCCTTAGAGGAGATCTTTCGGATAACCTCTGCCGCAGACGGGATGACCCCCTCGAAAACAACGTCGTTCCGATGGCGCCACAACGTCCAGCATACAAGCGAAATCTTGGTTCATAGGTCACGTTCTCGACCTTTGCCCCCGTGCCTCTCCTGCAACCAGGCGGTAAGCTTAGAGTCCTGTTCGGGCAGCCAGTGACTCTTGCCCCACCAGTTCAAGCAGGCAGCCCACACCTCTCGAGCGAGAACACAACCCATCAGGTGGTGATCAATGGTCTCTCCACACTGGTTGCAGAAGGGACAGGCCGCCAGATGTTGCAGGTCACGCCTGTGAAGCCTATCTGCGGTCCAGCATATGTTTCTCACAGCTAGCCAAAACGAGATTTTGCAGCTGGCGGGTGCACGCGAGCGCCAGATCTGCAGGGCTCCTGCCATCGAGGTCCTGCCAGCAAAAAGTGCCTGATAGCAGGATTTGGCCGTGTAGCAGTTGCTCGGGTCCCAATTCCACTTGAGGACATCCTGCGTGCCCTCGGTCAGGTTAATCTCCTCTAGCCAGTCTGCCACTTCGAGGAGCTCTCTGATTGCCGCGGCACCCAAAACCGGGGAGACGTAGTGTAACCAGCCTCCGCAATGCCCTCGCGAACTTTGCGCGTGGCAATAGCACTAGCTGGCACCAGTGCAAACAAGTTCGGCGCTATCTCGCTGATGCGTCCACCTAGAAGCCACTTGTCTGTCCAGAACAGAGCTGTAGCACCATCCCCTACCACCGAGGTCGTCGCGCGCATCGAAGAGCTGCCTAGCCAACCTCAGAACCCTAATATCAAGCTCTTGCCGTGGCTTGTTCAGTTCCACGCGCTTTAGCCATAACCATCTAGCTCTCAGCGCAACGTTCATGAGACGCAAGTTGGGGATGCCCGGGCCCCCCAACTCCTTTGGCATGCACACCCTGTCCCACGCCACTAGGCAGTGTCCACCATCCACGTCTTTTCTCCCCTTCCAAAGAAATTCTCGTATGATTTTCTTGATCGCGATGATGATCTCTATTGGGATGTCAAGCAACGTCATGGCGCAGACTGGGATGGTGGAGAGAGTTGTCTTGACTAGCTCCAACCGTCCCCCTCGGTTGAGCATAGAAGCTTTCCACGAAGGCAGCTTAGAGGCCACCAAGTTGTGCCGCTGAAGGTTTCCGCAGAGAGAGCGGTAGCCCCAGGTAGCGTAGTGAGAATTGAGTGATAGCGCACTGCAGCTCCTAGGCTACCAGTGCCCGGTCCTCCTCGGAGCATCTGATCTGGTTGACCGAGCACTTAGCGAAGTTGGTGCGGAGGCCTAAGGCCACACCAAAGTCGACGATGATCTCGGAGATCACTCGGAAGTCCAAAACTAATGCCGCGGGAAGCTGACCACATCGTCTGCGTAGATCGAGGTACGCTGCCTCAAGCCTGAGGTCGCTAGGCGGGAGAGGAGGCCCAAGCTTTTGACCTTTACGATCATCAGGTGGAAAATCTCCATCAACATGATGAATAACTGCGGGAGAGAGGACCCCACTGCCAAAGGCCCCGGCGGTTGGTCACCTTCGCCCCGGGACAACCATTCAAGAGGACACGCGTGGAGGCTGTGGAGAGCAGCGTGCAGATGCACGAGAGGATTTGCTCCCCAAAACCTAGCTTCCGCAGGACATCCAGCATGAAGGCCTAGTCCACCGTGTCGAAAGCCTTGGTGATGTCCAGCTTGAGAAGGACCGCGGGGGTCTTGCTAGCATGGAGCTGACGGGCCATCCCCTGAACCATCATGAAGTTGTCGTGCAAGCAACGTCCATATACAAAAGCACTCTGGTGCACCCCTACCAGTTGCGGTAGTATGGGGGTTACGCGGTTCGTGATCACCTTGGCTACCCACTTGGCTATGTCGTGTATTAGGCTAATGGGCCTAAAATCTCGAAGCTCTTCCGCGTCCTGCTTCTTGGGCAGTAGTGTGACCAGGGCATTGTTCACCGCACCAAATCCACGATAGTCCCATCGAGAGAGCGAGTGGAAGGCATCCATGACATCCTCCTTAATAATGGCCCAACAGGTCATAAAGAAGCGAGCAGAGAAACCATCTAGGCCAAGGCATTTGTCTAAAGGCTTGCTACGAATGGCCGACAACACCTCCTCTTCCGTGAAGACCCCATCAATGTGCTGGAGGTCCACAGATTGTAGTCCGAGGTAGTCCAGGTCGAGCAAAAAAGGCCGGCCAGCATCCACTCCGAGCAAGTTCTCAAACAAACTGTCCACGACTTTTGCCTTCTCTCCATGCTCCGAGAGCCGCACATCGTCCACAAGGAGGTGCCCAGTGAAATTCTTCCTTCTTCGGTGACTAGCATGAGTGTGAAAGAAACGCGTGCAGGCATCACCCTCCCAAAGCCACAAGATCCTCGATCTTTGTCTAGCCATCGTCCTTTCTAAAGAGGCCAGCCCTAGCAGCTTTTTCTCTAGGAGGCATCGAAGACCATGCTCTTGGGGCGATAGAGGTCTGCTCTCCATGGTGACATCGAAGAGGAGGATTAACTTTGTGGCCATGAGGAACTGCATTTTGACACTGCCAATGAATTTGGCACTCCACCGGGAAAGGTCCCTGGCCACGGCTCGCAATTTCATGTCAAGCCTCTTGAATGGGTTTGGTTCCCATCGCTATGTTGACCACGTGGCTTCAACCACTTCCATGAACCCATCTACTTTAGGCTAGAAGGATTGGAATTGGAACCTCCGTCCTCTCTGCAGGTCCGGCGCAAGGCTGAGTAGTAGAGGGCAGTGATCTGAAGGTCCTGAAGACATAGCTAAGAGGAAGGCATCGAGGTAGCGGGCCTCCCAGTCCATGGTCTAGAAGACCCTGTCGAGCTTCTCCAAGGTTGGTTGTGCTCTCTCATTGGTCTAGGTGAATCTACGAGCATTGAGGTAGTGCTCCTTGAGTTCCAGAGTAGCGAGTGTTCTATGAAATCTGGACATCATCTAATGATGCAAGGTGCCTTGGTTCTTATCCTCCAGGTTGATTATGATGTTAAAGTCACCCGCCACCACCCAAGGACCAGCGTGTAGGTCCCGGATGTCCTGCAGCTCCTGGAGAAAAGCTCCCTTATCTACGTCACTTTGGGGTCCATAAACTCCTGTGAACCACCAGCTATGATCCACACAAGTCAAAATGCAGGTCGTGATGGCATGATCCGAGAGGTGCGGGTGTGAGACGGAGACCAGGTTGGATTGCCCGGCCAGCAGAATCCCTCCATGAGTCTCCTCTGCTGGCACAAAGTAGAACTTGTCATATGAGGGGCCAAGGCACTCCCTCACCACACGGCCTGAGCTGACCGCCATCTTAGTCTCCTGCAGGCAAACCGCCGCGACTCTAGCCGGAGATAAGACCCGCGAGATCGCTAAACAATGTGTCGAAGAGTTCAAACCACGCGCATTCCAAATACCAATGCAAAAGTCCAGATCATCCATTATTACAGCAGGGCAACATGATCGAAGGCTGTCGAGACTAGGTTACAAACAACAAACACACTAATTAGACAAGGCACTCCACCGCCGGCGTGTCCTCGAATAGGGGCAAAGCCTCTGGTAACCATCCGAATAAGCAAAGCACTACGTCAATGTGTTGCTGGCATAAAGGTCTCGCAAACAGGTCCATGTAAGCGTCAAGGCGTCATCACCAATCACCTTGCCCCCCCGAGCAATCCCTAGCCTGGTGATGAGGGTGCACTGCTGCTGACGTATCGGGGTACCTGGCGCAAAGCGCCCACCGACCCGTCCACTCCTCACTGGCCTAGAATACTTCTTTTTGTTTCTGCAGCGCTTGGCCACCGGCCTGCTTAGGACCGAGTCGATTGGCTTCTTATATGCTCCACGGAAAACGGTCGAGCTTTGTGCTCTATCATGCGTCCCTGCTAGCGTCGTGCCCCCAACCACGGTGGAGGGTATCTGCTCGTCCAAGTCCACAGGCGAAAGGTTGACAGTGAAGACATCCAGCATGTCCAGCACCGACCTGGGGGAGCCCGGTGAGTCATACGCCGACCACTCACTCATCATATTTTCCTCGGGCGAAGGAAGTAGGCCAGGCGAAGGTAGCTGGCAATCCTCATGGCCAATTTCCATAGGGGTAGCATTGGTTCCATTACCGCCTTAGACCCCTGTGCGGGAAAGTGTGAGCCAACACGTCACGAAGCCACGCCATTTTCGAATTGAAACCCCGCATCCTCATAAACGACAACCTCCAATTGACTCTCACCATCCACATGAGTAGCATGTATAAATGCATCGGCACATCCCATGTTAGCTCCTGGACAGATAGCGATGAGCGGGATGAGCCCCTCCACGCCGTGCCCTAGGTCCTATCGGTCATGGCGTTGGGCGGTCGGCAGTCGGGAGAATTGGAGATGGGGGCAAGAATTTTGGTGGTCTGCCGCTGGCGACGATGGGCTTCGTGAATTTCTACATACGCCACATAAGTTAAGTGGTAGGCCACATATGCCATTTGGGCTCATTTTCGTGGGCGGCGTTTGCGGGACCGGTGGAAGCCGCTGCCATTTACATCCTGACTCCACGGGCGGATCAAGCCCCACAATGTGATCGTTGGATGCTTCCCCGCTCGCACCACGATCCTTGGCTGGTTTTCCGCTCGGCTCCGAACGTTCGGTCCACGCGAGGGCCCCAACCCGGTCAAAAGGTGGCGCCACGATGTCATCGATGATCCGCTCCGTCCCACTTTGCACCGACAACCGCTCCTCCTCGTGGGCCCCAGCTCCCTCTCCAGCAACGCCATCATCTTCAACCTCATCGTCTTCCTCGTCTCTCTCGTCAACCTGCGGCCATGGCTCTACTTCCAGAGAGGAGTTGATGGTGACACCGCGGCTGCCGCTCTAGTCCTCGCTGGGAAACTGCCGCCGGCGAGTCTCCTCCATGCGTGAACCGTGATGCAAACGTTGCGCGCCACGCACGCCTTGGTGCTCACCGGATGGCCTACCCGAGCCACCGCCACAACCACCGCAATCGTCCCGGTCGCCACCGCGGTTGCTTCCACCATCGTGGCCTCTCCGATCATCGCCGACTTCATCGTCTGTCCGTGGGTCAAGACTATCCTCCGACATGTCCTCAGCGCGAACCAAACGAATCTTGATCACATAATGCAACATAAACTTCTCCAGGGGTATCAAGGCGTCGCCGGGGAGAATCAGTCCATTGTCTTCTTCCATAAGATCATCGGGCTCCTCGATGAGGAGGGCCTTTTCCGTAGGCAGCTAGTTGAGGCTGTCTAGCTACACAACCACCCGGAAACAACCCAGGTTCTCCCGGCTCACAGTCGTGGCGCCTAGCCTCTCGACCCAGGCGGCGTAGCCAAGCAGCACCACCACCATAGATCGATTCCACGCATGCGCCGGGATGCCTGTGAGCTCGAGGTGGGAACGGTAGCGCAGCGGACGTTGCACTGCTTGCAGCTGCCGGTTCCACGGTGAGAAGCGGAGGGAGAAACAGAGCGCAGGATGATCACTGAGTCCATGTCCGGGGGGGTCTCTTCACGGCGCGAGGTCGACGGCAGGTCCCGAGCCGGGGGGGGGGGGCCTTCCACGCTCAGGATCCTCCTCTCTCCGGTGCACAGACGATCTCCTTCTCGACCGCTCCGCGCGACCTTCGCGTCCAGTGCGCTCGCCACGTCCAGCGTGTCCAGCACGGGCCCCATGGTTTGCACGCTCGCTGCTACCCGAAAACTACTTTCTACAGGCGTCGGTACGTGCCGGTGTAGAATCCACCACACTGCTGCTTTTAGATTTGCGCGGATGTTTGCTGTCTCCTGACGTCTGTTAGTCTTCGTCTCTCCGTTGCTTTTCCGCATTGATTGCCACGACCCCACAACTTTGACAACACGTACGCAGGTTCATACTTCAATCAGGTAACCTGCACGGGCCTCCAATTGATTAGGACCTTAAACGTTCTCATGATACGGTTTAGTAGCATTAATTAAGACAATATATTACCCTTCTGTCCTAAAAAAAGATATGGCAGATTTGTTTAAATTTAAATGTATCTAAAAACTATTTAGTATATAGATTTAATTTAAAAAAAATTATGACATCATTTTTTGGACGGAGGGAGTAGATAATTTAGAGCTATATATGCCGCTCGCTCTCCTAGAAAATTACGGCCGCAAGCCGTGAGCGATCGTAGAAATACATACATTTAAATAAATCTCGTACCATGTCAAAACTAATTAATTTTTCATTATATTTGAAATTACAGTAATTTGCTCTAAAATGGATATCAAAATCCCCGAATCTTGCTGAAATATGGATTTCTAAATCGAACTACGAAATCAATACCACATTTACGGGTATGCACGTTAGATGGATCCGTTTGTACACTTAGATTTTCTACACGGCCAAATATAATGGCTCTAAATTAATTTTCCGGTACGGCCCTGTACCGCGAGGTGACTATGCGTCCTGTAGGCCGCCGCGAGCGACGATAGGGAGCTCCGGCCGGGTACGTCTAGATGATGTGCCACAGTTAACTCGACAAGTTCCTCCCCTCGCAAGGTCGATGGTGGCGTGCGCCACTGAATGCCCCTCCGTCCCCTCCAGATCTGACGATGTGGACGGTATGGAGCGCATCCTCGTCTAGTCAATCACCTCGTTCCTCGTGCAGCAGTTGTCGGAGCGCGCGGTGGCAGTGGGAGAGCGAGCGGCCGGAGCGCAGGCGAGCTCGCGGGTGGAGCGCGGTAAGCGGCCAGAGCGGGCGATGCGAACACATGCGTGGCGCTGGCTGTGGCCGGAACAGGCGGCACGAGCGGAGGGCGCGACAGATTGAAATCACATAAACATATTTGAAACAATTCAAAACACCAAAATATATTTCAAACAACCAAATCCACTCCAGCACGTTTCGAATAATTCGGACCATAAAAATATGTTTCAAACAAAGCAAAACCTCGCAAGAGTGTTTCAGAACAATTGAAAACACAGTACCATGTTTCAATAAATTAAACCTACACAAGCATATTTAAAACAATTGGAACCACAAAAAAATGTTTGAAGCAAACGAAACCACACAAACTTGTCTGAGACAATTCAAATCACAAGAAGATGTTTGAAACAATTAAAACCACAAAACAAGAACAAATAAAACCACAAACCTATGTTTCACTAAATTGAAACCACACAAACATTTTTGAAACAATTGAAACCACAAAAATATTTTTGTAAGAATCGAAACCGCCACAGAAACTCTTATGAACATCTTTGGCAACCGAAACTAAAAATGTTATCTTTTAATCAATTGAAACCACCTGGCAAGTTTGTATGAAAATTTTGAAACCGAATTGAACCTTATTTAAAACCACTGAAACCATATCGATCCAGGTTAAAACCTATTCAAATATAGCGAAACCTCATAAGGTTGTTTCAAAGCAATTGAAACCACAAAACTATTTTTTTTTTGAAACCACACAAGCATGGCTGAAACAATTGAAACCATAAAAACATATTTAAAACAATAAAAACCACCAACCAAGAAGATATGAAACCACATAAGCTGTGTTTCATTAAAGCGAAACCATAAATAACATGTTCTAGTAATTTGAAATTACCTGGCAACTATTTATCACATTTTTGAAACCGAATTGATCCTTACTGAAAACACTGTAACCATATTGAACCATGCTGAAACTTATTTGAACCAACCGAAACCTCACAAGAACGTTTCAAAACAATTGAAACCACACACAAATGAAACGACAAAACCATGTTTTAATAAATTGAAACCACAAAAGCAAGTTTAAAATAATCGAAACCACAAAAAAATGAAACAATTGATACCACCACCCAATAACATATGAAACCATACAACCACGTTTGATTACATTGAAACACACGAAACCCTATTTCAAAACAACTGAAACAATCAAAACACGATTAAAACTATTAAAATCACCACCAAACAACAAATGAAACCACAGAAACCATGTTTCAATAGATTGAAACCACACAAGCATGTTTCAAATAATTCAAACCACCAAAAGATGTTTCAAACAACCAAAATGACACCAACACGTTTTAAACAATTCGAATCACAAAAAGATATTTCAACCAAACTGAAACCTCGCAAACATATTTCAGAACAACTGAAACCATCACCCAAGAACAAACGAAACTACATACCCATGTTTTAATAAATTGAACCCGCATCAGCATATTTGAAACAATTGGAACCATAAGAAGATGTCTGAAACAACCAAAACCACACAAGCATATCTGAAACAATTTGAACCACAGAAAGATATTTGAAACAATTGAAACCACTAATCAAGAACAAATGTAACCACAGATCCATGTTTCACTAATTTGAAACCATACATACATGTTTGAAACAATTGAAACCATTAAAAGATTTTTATAACAATCAAAACCGCCACACAAACTTTTATGAACATCTTTAGCAACCCAAGGAACCTGGTTGAAACAATCGAAACCACAAATGTTATCTTTTAATCAATTGAAACCACCTGGCAACTTTTTATGAAAAAATTGAAACCGAATTATACCTTATTTAAAACCACCGAAACCATATCGACCCAGGTTGAAACCTATTCGAATATAGCAAAACCTCACAAGATTGTTTCAAAGCAATTGAAGCCACAAAATTATTTTTCAAAATTTTGAAACCACACAAGTATGACTGAAACAATTTAAACCATAAAAACATGTTTAAAACAATTGAAACCATCAACCAAGAAGATATGAAACCACATAAGCAATGTTTCATTAAAGCGAAACCATAAATAACATATTCTAATAATTGAAACCACCTGGCAACTATTTATCAACTTTTTGAAGCTGAATTGACCCTTACTGAACACACTGTAACCATATTGAACCATGCTGAATCTTATTTGAACCAATCAAAACCTCACAAGAACGTTTCAAAACAATTAGAACCACACACAAATGAAACCACAAAACCATGTTTTAATAAATTAAAACCACGAA
This sequence comes from Avena eriantha, assembly GCA_910589775.1. Classification (NCBI taxonomy): domain Eukaryota; kingdom Viridiplantae; phylum Streptophyta; class Magnoliopsida; order Poales; family Poaceae; genus Avena; species Avena eriantha. The sequence goes on from OU342746.1 coordinate 121,061,794, forward strand.
AGCAAGTTTGAAATAATCGAAACCACAAAAAACTATGAAACAATCGATACCACCACCCAAGAACACGAAACGCTATTTCAAAACAACTGAAATAATCAAAACACGATTGAAACAATTAAAACCACTAAATAACAAATGAAACCACAGAACTATGTTTCAATTGATTGCAACCACACAAGTATGTTTCAAATAATTCAAACAACCAAAAGATGTTTCAAACAAGCGAAACAACACCAGCATGTTTCAAACAATTCGAACCACAAAAAGATGTTTCAACCAAACTGAAACCTCGCAAGCATGTTTCAGAATAACTGAAACCACCACCCAAGAACAAACGAAACCACATACCCATGTTGTAATAAACTGAACCCGCACCAGCATATTTGAAACAATTGAAACCATAAGAAGATGTTTGAAACAACCGAAACCATACAAGCATGTATAAAACAATTGAAATCACAGAAAGATATTTGAAATAATTGAAACCATCAATCAAGAAGAAATGTAACCACATATCCATGTTTCATTAATTTGAAACCATAGAGACATTTTTGAAACAATTGAAATCACAAAATGATTTTTATAACAATCGAAACCGCCACACAAACTCTTATGAACATCTTTGGCAACCCAAGGAACCTGTTTGAAACAATCGAAACCACAAATGTTATCCTTTAATCACTTGAAACCATCTGACATTTTTTAATGAAAAAATTGAAACCGAATTGAAACTTATTTAAAAGCACTGAATCCATATCAACCATTCAAATATAGCAAAACCTCACAAAGTTGTTTTAAAGCAATTGAAACCATAAAACCATTTTTCAAAAATTTGAAACCACACAAGCATGGCTGAAACAATTGAAACCATAGAACATGTTTAAAACAATTGAAACCACCAACCAATAACATATGAAACCACATAAACAATGTTTTATTAAAGTAAAACCATAAATAACATCTTCTAATAACTTGAAACCACATGGCAACTATTTATCAATTTTTTGAAACCGAATGGACCGTTACTAAAAACAATGTAACCATATTGAACCTTGCTAAAACTTATTTAAACCAATCAAAACTTCACAAGCATGTTTCAAAATAATCGAAACCACATAGAAATGAAACCACAAAACCATGTTTTAATAAATTGAAACCAAAAAAACATGTTTAAAATAATCGAAATCACAAAAATATGAGCAATTGAAACCACCACCCAAGAATAAATGAAACCATATAATCATGTTTCATTACATTGAAACCAAGAAACCCCGTTTCAAAAAAATTGAAATAACCATAACGTTATTGAAATAATTGAAACCACCACCAAACAACAAATGAAACTACAGAATCATGTTTCAACAGATTGAAACCGCACAAGCATGTTTGAAACAATTCAAACCACCAAAAGATGTTTCAAACAACCAAAAGCACACCAACATGTTTCAAACAATTCAAACCACAAAAAGATGTTTCAAACAAACTGAATCCTCACAAGCATGTTTCAGAATAATTGAAACCACCAGCCAAGTATAAATGAAACCACAGAACCATGTTTTAATAAATTAAACCCGCACAAGCATCTCTGAAACAATTGAAATCATAATAAGGTGTTTGAAACAACCGAAACCTCCACACAAGGTTTTATGAACATTCTTGGGACCCCAAGGAACCTTTTTGAAATATTTAAAACCACAAATGTTATCTTATAATCATTTGAAACCACCTGCCAAGTTCTTACCAATATTTCAAAATCGAATTGAAACTTTTCCAAAACTATTCAAACCATATCAAACTTTGCTGAAACCTATTCAAACAAAGCGCAACCACACAAACATTTCTCAAAACAATTAAAACCGCAAACAAATAAAACAATAGCTCCCTATTTCACTAAATTGAAACCACACAAGTTTGTTTGAAACATTTGAAACCACTAAACCTAGTTTGAATTAATTGAAACCACCACTATTTTTTTGAAATAATTGAAACTACAAATAATATCTTGTAGTAATTCGAAACAACATTGAAACTATTTATCAATTTTTTGAAACCAAATTGAACCTTATTAAAAACAGTGTATCCATATCGTACCATGGTGAAACATATATGAACCAATCGACACCGCATATACATGTTTCAAAACAATTAAAACCACGCATAAATAAAATCACGAAACAATATTTTAATAAATTTAAACCACAATATCATGTTTGAAATTATTGAAACCACCGCGCATTACAGCCAAAATCGCGCCTCGTCCACCACTCGTCCACCAGGTCACCGAGGCCCCATGCACGGCGACACCATCTAGGCCACGCTAAGGAAGACTAGCCGACGAGGTCGACATCATGGCTATTCCGCTCTAGATCGGATGAAAGAGAGCATATGTTGGACAGCTTGCGTTCTGGCCGCCGCACAACGAAACAATAAGATGAATCTTGGACCTCGTGCGGTAGATCAATTACCGGGACGTACCATTTAATTTTTAGAAAAAAGTTTTCATAGATTAATAATAGTTATTTGGACTGGTTTCATAAACTAAAAATAGTTTTATAGATTAATACTACTATTAACTTGGCTTCATAAATTAGTAATCCCTCCGTCACAGATCTTAGGGCATATTTTTGTTTTTCGTTCTTTTTCTTGATGCTTGAGCTACAGGATGCATTCATATCTCCTCTAAATATCCTCCTCGACCGTTCACTGAGAAATTAATACGCCGTATGTTTTGCATGCAAGAATAAAATACTATCCTACCGGATTAAATTCTCTTTAATTCCCTTAATCTCCTTAATTTTATTCTGCCGTACCTTTTTTATGTTACTGGTTATACATGCGCGTGACTCTCTTTAATCTCCGTGGTCATTAACTGCACTCTTTTTATACCGGGCGCTTAATATCCCACGCTACTAAATTAAAGAATAGATTAATTAACTAGGAGAGTGTACTAGTTTAGGAAAAGTTGGTGCGTACGACGGGACAACAGCCTGGCTTTCGTTGCATGCAGGTGGGGTTCACTGAAAAAGTAAGGATGGAAAAACGGCAAGTTAACTGAGGCATTAGGCACATATCTCAAAATCAGGATTGTGTGGACGATTCGACACCGGCATGTACCGGCGCCGGTAGAATCGCTGGGTTCCGCTGCTACCGGCTTGCCATCCACGCCCATCTTGGGCACCGTGACCTCCAGGCTCACCACCGTGACCTCCAGGCTCACCATGATCGTCGACCGCCAGGTTCATCATGCGCATCCACGCCGCCGGAGGTCTCCTGGCGGCCCATGAACCTCAAGCCTACAGAGCTCGGTTGAGGGGGCAGGGAGCGGTAGGGCGCCAAGGCGCCGCCGTGCCGAAACCCGGTAAGCTCCATCACGGACAGAGGAGGGTGAGCACGGCTCGGGCAGCGACGACGGCGAGGGCGCTGGCTGGATATGGCTTCCCAGCCGCTCCCGCACGTTGCCCCGGCGGTCGGCCACCTCCCGCTGCCCTCCATGACCCTGTTGCGGTCCCGCCCATGGTGCAGCCCGGCCTTGATTCTGCGACTCGCCCACGGGTCGCCGTTGCTCCTCCATAGCTCCACGCGGTCTTCGCCGCTGCCTCTCGCCGCGCTCCGGGCAAGAACGGGCGTGGTGTCCTTCCTTCCGGCACTTCAGGCAGACAGTCTCGAAGGTGCAGTTTTTGGATATGTGGCATCGTCGCAGGCAGTTGAAGCAATGGCCCGCCAGGTTCGGCGGTAGATCCTCGCGGATGACGAGTGCCGGGAGCTCCACGGTGCCGCCACGCCTTCTCTTCTCGCCGCCCGCCCGTTGCCACTCTCCGCGCTCGTCTCTCCGCGCTGCTGCACGGTCCACTACTGGGGGAGACGCCTGTGGGGGAGCTGCACGTCGGGGGGCCGCAGCAGGCGCGGATGGCGGCGACACCACCGGGGAGGGGGAGCGGGCCGTCGGTGAGGGCGTGCCGCTGTGGAGCACCTCGCAGTACGAGCGGGGGGAGCGCTCGGCGTCCTCATCCTCGCAGTACCCTGGACATTCTGCTGTTAGGGTGCAAAGAGTGCAAAGTAGCCGGTGTGGCATTAGAAAGCTCCTCCTGTAAATAATTTTGTCGCTACTTTATTTTCAGACTTTGTATTGTACTTTATTGATTCTCACCCAACTGCAGATGCTATTAGAACTGATTATGTGCTATACATAGGAAATATATTCCAACAGCTTACCAAATAAAGTTTGATCTAGTAATTTAGTTTACTCAACATATCAGCTACTACTACTACTCGCACACAGCACAATAATAAAAACCGTATGTCGTCCTCATGGTTAGGCCCGAGAATACAAAACTCTAACCCTCGCACTCGTGAAAAACGTTGACATTCCCAGGGATTCCAGGCATCATCCTCACCCTGGTTCCTTGGCTGTAAGATGCCCATGTCTTTCGGTCATTTCTTCCTTTTGACTCTAGAATTGAGACACCCGTGACTGCCAAGCCAGTTAATTACTTGGATATTCCTCCTTCCCTGCACCATCAACTACTACAAATACTTCACCATCCGGTTGGTTCGATTAATTCAGCCTCAACACCGGAAGCACTCTCTCAAATCTTGACCAGATAAGCTTAGCATCCGCAGCAGAAGCCGCCGCCGGCAATGGTGTAGGAAGCGGCAGCAGTCGTTGCTCTGAAAGGCCAGCTGCAGCCTAGAGGAAAGAAAGGCAGAGATCAGGTGGCCAAGGAGGAGGAGGAGAAGAAACCCAGGTGGAGGATTGTTCTATGTGTTAGGGTAATAGATCTTGTATTACCAGAGGGTCAAAGGCTAGAATATATAGTACATATACAAGTGCAAATATACAGGAAACCCCCTAACATATGGGGAAACTACAGTATACAAATATATTCTAACACCCCCCCCCCTCAAACTCATGGTGGATTTACAACACTGAGTTTGGAGAGTAAGAAATTATGCTGAGCGCGGGTTTGTGCCTTTGTAAAGAAATCTGCCACTGCAAGTCTGAAGGCACATAATGGAGCGCAACAACCTGATCCTGCACCTGAGCACGTGTATAAAAAGCATCAACACCAATATGCTTGGTCAGCTCATGCTTGACCGGATCACGTGCAATACTGATAGCACCTGTACTGTCTGACAAAAGTGGAGCGGGTGTCGTAACAGAGACCCCAAAATCTGCAAGCAACCACCGTAACCAGGTCACCTCAGCAGTCACCGAAGCCATAGCCCGCAACTCAGCCTCAACACTCGAACGGGAAACCGCTACCTGTTTCTTCGTCTTCCAAGCAACAAGCGAACCACCAAGAAACACACAGTAAGCAGAAAGTGAACGACGATCCGTAGGATCATTCGCCCACGTAGCATCCGAGTAGCACTGGAGCTGGAGAGAGCTAGAACGAGGGAAGAAAATGCGACGAGTAATCGTGCCATGAAGATAACGAAGGACACGGAGGAGATGACCGTAGTGAACAGTGGTAGGAGCTGAGACAAACTAGCTCAGAATATGAACAGAATAATAGATATCAGGACGAGTGACAGCAAGATAAACAAGACTCCCAACAAGATGGCGATAACGAGTGGGATCGGGAAGAGGATCACCATCCGTAGGACGAAGCTTAACATGAAGCTCCATAGGATTCTCAACGATGCGCTCATCCGCAAGAGCAGCCCGAGCAAGAAGATCCTGAATATACTTTTCCTGAGAGATAGAAAACCCATCAGAAGTGGAGGAAACCTCAATCCCAAGAAAGTAGCGAAGAGGACCAAGATCAGTCATAAGAAACTGATCACGAAGACGAGCCTTGACAAAGGCAATATACTCAGGATCATCACCAGTAATGATCATATCATCAACATAGAGAAGGAGAAGAGTGCGTCCACGAGGAGAAGTGTGAACAAAAAACGCTGGATCATGAGAACTAGGAGAGAAACCAGCAGCAGTCACCACAGAGGCAAAGCGCTCAAACCAGGCACGAGGGGCCTGTTTCAGGCCATAAGGGAACGTCGAAGACGACAAACCATCCCATCGGGAACAGAAAACCTAGGAGGAGGCTACATATAAACCTCCTCACTCAACTTGCCATTAAGAAAAGCATTCTGAACATCAAGCTGGGACACAGACCAGCGTCGGATAGAAGCAACAGCAAGAAGAGTACGCACAGTGGTCATATGGGCCACAGGAGCAAAGGTCTCATCATAGTCATGACCATGTTCCTGCTGAAAACCACGAGCCACAAGAAGCGCTTTATAGCGCTCAAGAGATCCATCAGAGCGGGTCTTAATTTTATAGACCCACTTACACGTGATAGGACGAACACCAGAAGGGGGAGAGACAAGATCCCAGGTGCCAGTGCGCTCAAGCGCAGCGATCTCCTCAGCCATGGCAAGCTGCCATTCAGGATGACACGCGGCATCCCGATAAGAAGTCGGCTCGGAGACTATAGAGAGACCATACTGACTAGGGGAGTAACGGTCTGGAGCACGACGCTAACGAACAGGTCGTGAGGAAGGAAGCTCATCCGCGGAAGATGACTCATCAGAAGAGGAGGAAGAAGGAGGCGCGGAGGAAGGATCTGAAGCTGGAGACCAAGGAGAACTAGGGGAACTAGACGGAGGAGAGGATGACGCCAAAGACAAAGGAGGCGCAGCAGAAGGAGGAGGTGGAGGAGAAGAGACAGCGGAAGGTGTATCAGGAAAAAGAAGAAAAGAGAGATCATCCGTTGGGTAAGTACCAGAGGTGGGGCGAGGATAGAAAGGACGCGTCTCATCGAACGTGACATCACGAGAGATGCGCATACGACGACCAACGGGGTCCCAACAGCGATAGCCCTTATGCTCATCACTATAGCCGAGAAAAACACACTCAGCAGACTGAGCGGTTAGTTTGGTGCGTTCACGAGCAGGGAGAAGGACATAACAAACGCAACCAAATAAACAAAGAGTCGAGTAGTCTGGACAGGAGCCAGAGAGACGCTCGAGAGGAATGCCACCCTGAAGAGCAGCTGAAGGCTGGATATTAATGAGGTTAGTCGACGTAGCGACAGCCTCAGCCTAGAAATGCGGCGGAAGAGAGGAAACAATCATCATAGCGTGGGTAGTCTCAAGAATATGACGATGCTTACGCTCGGCGACACCATTTTGAGCATGGGTGCCGGGACACGAGAATTGAGCAAGAGTGCCCTGCTCAGCAAGGATGCCACGCAGGTGCTGGGAGATATACTCTCCTGCAGAATCAGCACGAAACACACGAATAGGCATGGAATACTGAGTACGAACCATGGCCACAAAGCGCTGATAAATAGCAAGCACCTCGCTGCGAGAGCGTATAAAAAATAACCAGGTGTACCGTGAAAAATCATCAATAAACAAAATATAGTATCGGTGGCCCCCTTTTGAAGCAAAGGGAGCTGGACCCCACAGATCTGAATGAACTAAATCAAAAGGTCGCTGAGATACAGACACACTAGTATGATAGGAAAGCTGAATCTGTTTACCTAACCTACAACCCTGACACGACTGTAACGACGACACATCTCCTGAGACAAGACCTAGAAGATCACGACGAACTAAGGATGATAAACGGGAGCCACAAAGATGACCCGGCCGATGATGCCACTACTGAAACGAGCCAGTGACAGAAGCAACAACCGCAGAAGAAGTGGCAGAAGAAGTGTCAGCGGAAGGAACGCGAAGCTAGTCTAACTCCCATAGCCCCAGAGACTCAATGCTACCAGGGCCAGCTCCAACTAGAGCCTGTGTACGACGGTCCTGAACAGCACAAGAATTAGCATCAAGAATGACACGACAACCAGGATTAGTAAGCTGACTAGCAGAGAAAAGGTTTATCTTAAGGCTGGGAACATGAGAAACATCAGGAACAGAGAAGGAGGAAGTAGAGAGGGTGCCTCGACTGGAAACAGGAAGAGATGTACCATCATCCGTAATAACACGGACATGAGAAATAAGAGAGCGAAGAGCAGAAAGAATAGAAGACGCAGAAGTCATATGAAAAGAAGCTCCAGAATCCAGATACCACGGGGATGACGTACCTGACTGTGTAGAAGGTGATGGTCGCACGGTGCCAGAAGAAGTAGGCATATCTAGTACTAAAACATGTCTACATACATCCAAATCTAGATAAATCCAAGTCAACTAATATGGGTCGGAGGGAGTACTAAAAAGGATCTAGATACACTCTTTTCAAAAAGCTAAAATATCTTATATTTTAAAACGGTGGGAGTAACGGGGCTATCACCTATCGCTTCCTGCCACTTTACACATGGTACCAGCGCCTTTTCTCAAGATCTAGCCGCCCCAAGCGATCTACACCAACAAAATCAAGAACCACGACCACGACAATCTTCCCCGCCGTCGCCATGGCATCCTCCTCGTCGACAACTGTCTTGGCCAGCGCAATGGGTTACCCTCCCTCCAAGAACTCACTCAGGACAATTTTCTGGAAAGCTCATGTGTTTCCTCCTCTGCGTGGAGCACATGTGATCGGCCTGCTCGACGGCCCCGACATCGCACCCACCAAAACCATGGAGGTCGAGGATGCTGAGAAGAAGAAGAAGAAGAACAAGAACAAGAACAAGAAGCCCGTGGTGAATCCAGTGTACACCGCTTGGTTTGCCTGGACCAGTACGTCATGGCGTGGATCCTCAACTCCCTCTTACCATGCTTCCTCGCTCATGTTCTTGAGCATGAGTCCACTGTTGAAGTTTGGGCCATGATCCCCACCATTTTCTCTTCCGCCTCACGGTCAAATATCACAAACATGTGGACTGCCCTCAACAACACCAAGAAAAAATACATGACGGTCACACAATAATTCACCAAGATGAATGGGTTCTGCTCAGAACTCGCCGCCGCCAAAAAAATTATTGAGGATGATGAGCTCATCGACGTCCTCAATGGGCTCGGGAGTGCCTACGACTCCGTTGATGCCCCCGTCAACGGCTAGCGCGACACCACCCTCGATGATCTGTTTGTGCAGATTACTGCATACAATATGTGGCGCGAGATGCTCTCAGGAGAAGAACAAGATGCAAGCTCCTTTACCTCATCGGCTAATGTTGCCCGCCGTTGCAATGATAACTTCCCGCGAGGCAGGGATGACCGTGGTCGTTCTGCTAACAATGACCATGGTGACCGGGATTGTGATAACCGTGGGCGTCGTGGTGATGGTGGTTGTCACGATGATGGAGGACATGGACACCACTGAGATGGCACCAATGGAGGCCACCGTGATGATGATGTGGGTCGCCGCCGTGTTGATGGTGTCAACCGTCGTGATGATGGAGGGAACCGTCGTGGCCATGCCCCCACTCCCTTTGTTGATGTGACATGCCAAATTTGTAAGATTCATGGTCATCCTGTAAGTGATTACTAGTGGCACTATCATGACCACGATGATTCTAATGATAATGGTGATCGTGATAAGAAGGGCACACACATTGCCTCCTATGGCGTCGACACCAATTGTTGCTCTGATTCGGGTGCCACCAACCACGTCAGGGGGAGTTGAGCAAGCTCTCTACTCATGACAAGTACAAGAGACTTGATCGTTTAACATTATGCAAATAAGTCATATTGGTCATTCCACGTAGTTCATTGCATCTCAAAAATATTCTTCATGTTCCTAATGCATAAAAAATTGTCCATAACCTTACACTTGGTAATAATGTGTTCTTGGATTTCACCTATATTTCTTTTTCAGATGCAGATTGGACAGGCTATCTTGATGATAGAAGATCTACTCGAGGTTTTGCTATATTTTTGGGAGCAAACTTGATCTCGTGGAGTGCAAAAAAGCAAGCTGCAGTATTACGGTCAAGTACCGAGGTAAAATATAAACCTCTTGCAAATACCACAGTTGAACTCATTTGGGTTGAAGCCCTATTGGTGAACTTGGTGTTGCATTGAAGGGAACAATTCATATTTATGGTATGATAACTTAGGTGCTACATATTTGTCAGCTAATCCTGCTTTTTATACCAGAACAAAACATATTGAGATTGGCTATCACTTTTTTTTCAGATGGAGTTGCAAATAAACTGTTAGACATCAAGTTTATATCTAGCAAAGGTCAAGTTGCAGATAGTTTCACAAGGCATTGGCAGTCAAGAATCTTCATGAGTTCAAGTGTAATCTTAAACTTTTAGAAGATTGTGATTAAAAGGGTTGTTAGATACTTTATGTTGTAATATCATTCTGTACCCTCTCTCTCAATTGTAATCTCTCCACTTACCCACGAACGCAAAGCCCTAGCCCAATTCTCTTTTGGCTTTGAGGCAGATAGATTATTGGCAACCGGCTCCACCATGTCCATGTCTGGTATAAGCATATTCTCCACATAAATAATAAGAGAGGAAAGCAAGATAATATGTTTCTTTTTTGAAAACATGTTTCAAAAAAAGATAACATGTTTCTTTGTGTTGGTTACGCCCCACCTTACAGAAGCTTAATCTAAGCTTCTATATACAAGTTTCTTATTTTTCTATTACGCTTCACCTTACAAAATCTTAATGATAGCTTATATATTTAAATTTTATTTTTTAGTTACATTTGACAATACAATATCTTAATCATAGGTTCTATATGAAAGTTTATTTTTCGTTACACTCCACCTTGCTATAAAATCATGTTATATGCATGTTTAAAATTGAACTTTTTTAATCTAGAATATAACAAGGACAGACGCGAAAGGAACCTGTGGCATATTTTTATTGGATTAAGCAATCTCAAAATAGGCTTTTGCACCGCTATATTAATATAGCAACTGACCGTTAAATTGTAGTAGTATTGCTGGGGTAGACAACACAAATCCAGCCCCAAAATAAACAAGAAATAAAACAAAGAGAAAACAATGCCGACACCAGTGGTTCAACGAAAATGGAAATGACTCACCACCATTGCGCCCTCCAAAGAATTTCCACTTCACTCCTAGCCCTCCGAAGCGCCACGTACCAAGCAACACCTCCAAGAAGGGGAGCGATGACGATGACGTTGCTGCCCGAACCAATCCAAGGGTTTCCCCGGGTATGCTAGGGGGTGGAAAGGAGGTACACCCGACGCCCTTCATGAAGGACGACGACACCCTCAGGTATCACCGTGTCCATGGCGAGACGGCAAATATTTCTGCCGACCCCAAAGACCGGTCGGGAACCATCCCCATGGACCAAGGTGATGTTGGAAATATGCCCTAGAGACAAATAGTTATAAGGACTATTATCATATTTCGTACAGTTTATGATTAAGTTTTATATCATGCTGTAACTATATTGAGTGGAAACATCAATACACGTGTGATATACAAACAACCAGGGCTCCCAGTGAAACTCTAGTCACTGGTTCATTGGTCAACAGATGATCAAGTTTCCTAATCATGTGGCATTTATGCCAGTTGGAAATGGAGTCAACTCATTCTGAGAATGAGATGATGAACCAATACCCAACTAAATATCGTGACCCGATCATGTCACGAAGTTCAAGTTACAATGATTAGAAATGGATCCTCGTAGACTATTCCTTAGACCTTGAGGCTATATCAATCACTTCTCCCGGGAGTGCTTTGATAGCATCAAGCGCCACTTGGTAATACAATGGTTATAAAGGTGTGTTCAGGTACTTGGAGGAAACCGTTGAGGCAATATATTTCAAGAGCGGGATTTGTCCGTCCACGTGACGGAAAGATACTCAAGGGCCCACTCGGAGAAGTTATATCCAATAGCTGCGTAGCATGTGATTTGATCACAGGGATATCACTTGTCAGAATGAGTCAAGTGGCATTGTTCGGTAACGAGATTGAACATGTCATGGTGATGTCATTGATCAGATATCGGGCAATGCAAGTATCGAGAGACAAAGGGAATAAGACACGACTATCCCGGTTCAAACGACAAAAGATCTTCGTGGAACGCACAGGGGTCACATGGCCATCCAGGTCCCTCTGTTGATCATTGGTGCGGGAATGTCCTGACCATGTCTGGAGTGTTCCCAAACCATGGGGTATCACGCTTAAGGGCTTGATGATGCTTAGAGAGTGTTTATAGGATCGGAAGAATCGCCAAAGAATAGTAGAGAGAAAACTGGAAGGGTTTCGGTAAGTCCAGAGGATGTCCGGAGTGGAAATGGAAGGTGTTCCATAGCCACGAAAGTTGAATAATATTTGAATAAATGTTAAATATTGATTTGATCATTTATTCATAATTATTTAATAAAGAGAAAATCAATTTAAATGGTCAAAGGCTTAATGGGCCAATTCCCGGAGGGGAGAGGGCCCATTAGGGAAAGGAGAGAGGGAGAAGGGGCCAAGGGGATGGCCGGCGCCCTAGTGGGCCAGCCCCCTGCGCGGGGCCCATGGGGGTGGCCGGCGGTGTCACCCCTCCCCCCTCCTATCCTTTAGTCCCACCCCAGGACTTTGAGGGAGGTAGTACCTCCCCTCCCCCTATATATAGTGGGGGTATTTGGCCAAATAAATACACCCAATAATCAATAAAGGTCTTCTCACTTTTGGGAGGACCTCCAATTGATATTCTCTCTCTCTCTCTCGTGACCGTGGTCCCAAGTTCGGACTGCGTGATCGAGAGACATCTTCACCGCAGAGCGCCATCGCGTTGCGGGATTCGGATCCAGGAGCTCTACTTCCGCAATTGCTGCTGGATCGGGGAAGCGGGAGTCATTGTCAGGCACCGGACGTGTGTAACTCCCTGCGAGGTGTCACACTTGAGGCACTCAAGTCGTTGGAGCCACAGGAGCGTAAGGACTTCATCACGACCTTAAGGTTAGCTTCGGCTCGTCTACATCAACCATGCTCTCCTGAGTGTTGACAACACTTTTAGGTATTCAAGGGTAAGTTTGCGAAAAGCCCCTCCCGTTACTGTATTACTAATAGATAGGTCCTGGCGGCATCAGGGGTTCATGGGCGTAGGGTAAAATTTTATTGTTTTCATACGCGAAACCCCTCTAGTGGTATCAGAGCTAGATATGTGTGTAGTAATGCTAGTACGGGTAGAACACACGAGATGTAGCGTGTGGGCGTTGATCTTTTAGTTTTTACCCTCCCATGTGTACTTGTGTATACCGCAGTAATGCTTGATGAAGCGGCCCTCAATCGACTTTACACGTTCATTCGTGAGACTGATCCACACTTGACATATGGCTTGTACCGTATAAAGTGGCTTAGGGGGGTGCCTGTCTCTCTCGCGTTAGTTGGTATGCCATTTGCAACGGAGGGCCCCGAAAGGGGTGTAGTAGAGACAGATACTTGATTAGCGTTGTGCTGAAAGTTCGTAGGTAAGAACAGTTCTTGTGTGAAAGCCCATTCAGCCACATAAAACATTCCAAGATAAAGTAGAGGCGTCTAACTTTGTTTTGTAGGGGGCGTTGCTTTGTGATATCGTTGTGGCAAAGGTAAAGTGATTACCTTTTGTTACGTAGTAGTAGATAGTCACGGAGGTGACGGACTACCACACCGGAATGACACCGGTACCCTGGTGTCTACGGCGCCGGAACCCTGGCACCGGAATCTGGTGACGATGGATGGAGATCATGACGTGAAGGACCATATCACATTGCATTTACATTCAATGTTATTTTTTGTATATCTTGTTGTGTGCTAGTATTAGATACTCGACGGTAGCCCAATAAGATGATCCCTATTAAAATTACCAATGATTGTGTTCCTCCTTTGTCTGCACCACCAAGAAAGTTCTTCGGTATGAGGCGACCCAGGGTGACTGGGTGTCAGACATATCTACGTTCGCACACAGTGGGTGTAAGCCATGTTGCACAACGAATACACTAAGGTTGAGTTAGCAAGCCTAGCACGCCCTAGAAGCGTGGCCTCGGAATGCGGATGGTCGAAAGATCGAGCACGAGTCGCATGAATGATGTGACCGACGTTTAGCGTCCACCCTTGAACCCACATTGATGGTCGTGTTAATCGGGGGAGATGTGGCTGATAGGGGTCGTGTTATCACTAGGAACCCTTCATGGGATAGATGTTTCTGAGTGGAGTTATTATTAACTCATTTAATTATAAACTTAGTCTAAATTTCTTTTGCAATTATAAATGTAGATGCCACCTTTCCTATTGATGATTGATTGGTTAGGAGGAGAGAAGCTCAGATTAGATGGATCAAACTTCTCTATATGGGTTGCGCGTCTCCACATTCTTCTTAGCGAGAATGACGTGGTCGACTACATACTCGACAGGATGGATTTCGATCAGCCCATTGACCTAGAGACCCTAGAGCAGCGGGAAGACCGATATCTCCATCAGGAGATGGCCTCCTTCATGTCAGTTACAATGCGTTCCGGAATGGTGGACGAGTTGTGGCCCTTCGTGGGTGATGTCAACCCTCGTTCGGTAATGCTACAGCTTAGGACACATTTCGTGGAACAAGCACGCATATGGGAGCATGAGCTGATGGGAGACTTCTTCTCCATTAAGATGGAGGAGAACTCATCACTTGACGACCACTTGGAGTGCATGCATGATGTGTACATGAGGCTTGCATACTTTCTGGATAGCTGGATGTCGGGCTCTTTTGCAAATGGCGTTGTGCTGCGGTCGCTGCCACCAAGCTACCAAGCACAAGTTAGGACTTGCATTATGAGAGGCGACGCGGAATCAATGGAGTTCCACCGGTTCGTGACACATCTCAGGAATGTGTTGGTTGAACCAAATGTCGCTAAGGTCATCAATGACAAAGTTATATATTTGATATACAATTTTATAAATGTTATAATCTTGCAAACACATTTGCAGTGTTAAGTATATTTGATACTTGTTCTGTTTTACTGAAAACAGGTCCTTCTGCATGAGAGGTGCTTGCTAGAGAGGAGGTGACGTTGCGTGTTGATGGAGAGCATGATGATGATGGCTGATGACACTCTCCATCAACATTTATCACTTAGTTTATGTTTAGGATGATTATTGTAATCAATAGATCGTGAACCTCTTTAGTGTGTTTCACACTTTGTGAGACGGTTATTCATATGAGTTTGTAACAAATAGTTGTTCCACTTTTATGAATGATTTATATTTGTGTTCATATCTTGTTTGATTATATGTGAATTATCCTAGTTGTTTGAAACTAATTGATATTGCATGAACATTTGTAAAATAATGAAATGCCTTTAAAAATACCCAACTTAATGATATGTTCATTAATGAGAACCATTGTTTAAATTCAAAGTTATGTTGATAATATGTGACAGACATTCGATTTCTTGTCACATATAAATCATGACTAAGTTTGGCAAAATAACTTGAACACCGTGTATTACTTGAATACAAAGTGTTTGATGAATTGTTAAAAGTAAATACATATTCGATGTATTGTGTTTTGACAAAATGGTAATTATCATTAAATGATTGTTTAAAAGTGTAAAGAAGTTTACCAAAGGAAACAGGAATATGAAATTATTTGATTTAATCAAAGTGTTTCATCAAAAAGGGGTATAAAAATAAAAGAGAATCTAATTACTATGATTTGATCAATAGTAATGAAATTCGACTTTATAAGAATGGCATAAAATAAATTGTGAAATGCAAAGTGTTTTGAAATGTCAAAATGCAAAGCATCACAATGTGATATTAGATATCAAAATGGGTGAATAGATGGCACCAAATAAATCATTGTAGTGTAGATGTAGAGACCATAAGTTAGAAATAGTTATCACTCAGTTAGAAAATATAGTGAACCATCTAGATTCATGAAAATTTTGGGGTTATTCGATATAACCAAAACAATAGTGAATAAGTCCTTGTAGAGTATTCATTGGAAATTTTGAATATGAAATCCATAGCTGAAACCAAAAAAGAAGCAAAATTCGTATTGCTTGGATTATGGTACATTCTTGAGAAAGCTCACTTTTAGTGATATTTCTCGATTATGGAGCAAATGGAAGATAGTGAAAAACACGATGAGAATTCAAAACCCTGCATCAGAGTGTTGAGAAGCACAACAGAAAATGTTCCTGAACGATTCTCTTCACGAAGGAAAGAATCAATGATATTGATCATTGTGTTTTCCCCACTGGTGTTTTCACTACATGAAGTAGGATTCAAAATGTAATCCATATCTAGTATGGAGACATTTTTGAATCATTTGTCATGATTCTTGGAATATGATATACCTACGAACTACTAAGGAATTAATGGTAAACTAGAATTATGAGAAATCCTAGAAGCAAAATTCCCTTAAGATTAGAAAGCAATTCGTTGCTAAATCTCACAAGTAAAAGGGGTTACTTGAATTTTCCCAGATGACTGCAAAGTCATAATGGAAAAGGGGGTGAATGACAAAAGCACAATTTTTCAAGTAATGGACAAATTCAAATGAATTTGATTCATGTGTGCTTTATGTCTAGAGGATTTAAAAACTAGTAATGGTACTAGTATCTCATAGTAAATCTCCAAGTTTGATATTTGATCAAAGGTTTTTGAAGTTATTCAAAAATAGTGAGTGGATGTGCAATTTGCATGAAATTGAGTGGGAGCTATGAAAGTCTTCCTAAAACAATATGTTGGTAACATATTTTTGAGTGGGAGCTTATACAGTGATTCTTAAGGGTGTTAAGAATAAAAGCGCAAGTACTTATAAATAATGATTTATAAGGTGTAGAAGTTGATAATAGGTGTATTATGATATTATGTAGTATTCCTTAAGGGCTTATGAAAAGGGTTTCATAATAGAAGTTAATTAAGGAATTGGTCCTTAATGACTCAAATTAGGAATAGTATTAAGTTGAACATCAATGGTTGAAAGAAAGAAAAGGATGATCTTCATCCACTATGTTGAGACATAGGTTCTATCTTTGAAAACCATGATGATAACTTAACATAATATATGATCCAATAAGGAACGTTCAAAAGTGATTAAGTTTGAATCACGGAACATTGAGCTAAGTTTGTCCGCAGTGTCTAATAGAGAACTATAGACATATTTTCCAAATCCATAAAGGATGACATATCTTAAAGCATAAATAGTTATGTTATAAGGGAATATGTTGGAAACTCTTGTAAATACCGATTAAAGTCAAGTAGGAAGCGAGGTGAACAAAACATCGAAAGTTGCATAGAGTGCACTAGTGTTTCGATGAATACATTTATAATAATAGATAACGGTACCATCTAAAGTGTTGTATAATGTTATGGCGGGGCTAGTTAGCTTTTAACGTAGAATGATGTGTCCCAGGGCACAGTGCCCATGAGAAAGCCCTTGAGGTTGATCTAAAGTCACTGTTGGCTCCTGGAATCATGCCTCATTCTGCTGCCATAGCGACGATGCATACACACAGATGTTATCATGTGATGATAAAGTAGTAATGTCAATCAAGGTGACATTAGTAAGTTACAAAGGATTTGGGACTGTAAAGTACAGGCCGAAGACTTAACCTCTTCCATGGGCAAGCATGTTCAGGGTACCGAATATATGGTGCCAATGATTAAGAACAAATGCATTTTGGGTTTCGTAGCAGAAAACAAAAAATTTCTATCTACTCGAACACTAATACCAGGATCTATACTATGTAGCCACAAGTAACGTAGAAGGAATACAATATTCATACCTTTGCAGACAGAGGCACACCTTACGCAGGAAGGCGTATATTGATGAAGACGAGCAGCACCCCAAGTGTGGTGCCTCTGAAGTTCATCACACGTCCGGTGTAGGAGACGTCAACCGGACTCCGATCCAGCCGAGCAGCGGAAGAAGTAGATGCCGGATCGCCTGGTCACACGACGGTAGTGTGAAGGTGGAGAACTCAACCACGAGGTCCTCCCCAATATTATGGGGAAGTCCTCAGCAGATGAGAGAGAGAGAGAATGAGAGGAATGGGTTATTTCCAAGGGGGGAGGGGGACCCCTTTATATAGTGGGAGGGGGCGCACCACCCAGGGGCCAGGCGGTGTGGGACTAATCCCCACACCCGCCGGCCACCTTGGGGCAGCCGCCGGCCCTCGGTGGGCCCCACTAGGGCGGCCCACCAGTCCTAGGCCAGCCGGGCCCCACTCCCTAGGCGCCTTGCCCTCTTGGGCCTCCCTTCGGGTGAGGCCTATTAGCAATATGGAGCCTTTAAAAATAAAATAAAATATATATTTAATATTAATTCTCCAATTAACATTCAAATACACATATTATATTATTTCTTCACTCCAGAACAACTTCCGGACCCCTTCCGATCTCCATCGGATGTTACTGAAACTATTCCGGTTTCTCTCTCTCTATTTCTCATACGATACCTCATCTACCCTAAGCGTCCCTACCCTTAAGTGTGACATCCTTCGGTTCGGAAACACTTCGGACATGATATAGACCACTCTCATATCAATGATCAATAGAGGGACCTGGATGGCCATGTGACCCCCGTGCATTTCACGAATACAATCGCTCGAACCGTGAGATAGTCATTCCATGTTCCCTTTGTCATTCGATACCTAATTCATCCGAGACTTGATCTTCGGTATCTCCATACCTTAGTTCGATCTCGTTACCGATGAACTTGTTTTATCGTTCTCATGTCGTTGCATTCCATGACCTAGTCACATGCTTGCAAGCTTCATTAATGCAACGTCACCGAGATGGCCACATGTATCTGTCCGTTACATGGACTAGACAAATCCTGGTCTTGATATGTACTCCTCTACTCATCCCTTCGGAAAACCTGAGTGGCACCTTTTTGATCACCCTGTTACGAGATGACTCTTGATAACCATCTAAGCTTCTTCCGGAATGGTGATTTGTATTACCTCACAGTCAAAGGATCAGGTTGTGAGGTTCTCTGTGTTTTACCATCAATGGTGAACTTTGTAACTAGATCTCATTAAGATATAACGGTCGGATGTTTGTCTATCATGTTATTCAACTAATAACATGACCTCATTGTCAGTTGGCATAAATGCCCATGATCTTGAAACACAGACCATCCTCATGACCAATGAACTAGTTTACTAGAGGTAACTAGAGACACGGTTTGTTTACATACCACACATGTATTAATGTTTCATATTAACACAGTTATAGCACAGTATGAAACGTATTATGAACATATAGGAGATATATCAAATAATACACTTTATTATTTTCCTCTAGGGCATAACTCCTTTAGTCTCCCACTTGCACTAGAGTATAAACAAAACTAGTTTACAATTGGCAGGAACCTAACACCAATGGAATCTCGGTGTTGTTCGTGCTTTTCTAGATGGAGAGCTTTCATCAAAGGATCTGCTACATTCAGTTCCGTATCTACTTTGCAAATCTTGACTTCAGCTTCGTCAACATTCTGCCGGATGACGTGAAATCTAAGCTTGATGTGTTTGGCTGTGGAATGATTTCTTGGTTCCCTTGCATTTGCAATAGCACCCGTGTTATTACAATAGATTGTCACGTGGTCTTGCGCATTGGGAAAAACTCCCAGTTCAATGACGAAATTCCTTAGCCAAACAGCTTCATTTGCTGCATCAGCTGCAACAATGTATTCAGACTCCATTGAAGATTGTGCCACCACCGGCTGCTTCTTGCTCTTCCAGCTTACCGCCCCACCATTCACCAAGAAAACAAATCATGTTTGAGACTTTGAGTCATCATGATCTGAATTCCAGCTCGCATCTACGTAACCCGTTATGTTCAGAGCTTCATCATTTCCTTTGTTCTTCTCAGATACTTTAGGATATTTTTCACACCTGTCCAGTGATCCGGTCCTGGATTACTCTGATATCGGCTCGTCAAACTAAGAGCCAATGCCACATCAGGTCGTGTACTAAGCATTGCATACATGATAGATCCTATGGCTGAAGCATAGGGGATGTAAGACATCTTCTCTCTATCATCGTCCGTTACAGGACATTGAGTCATACTCATTTTGCAATTCTTCATCATAGGTGTAAAATCCCTTTTGGTGTTTTCCATTTTGAACCTCTTCAAAATCTTATCGATGTAAGTACTCTGACTCAATGCTATTAGGTGCCTTGATCTATCTCTATAGATCTTGATTCCTAATATATATGCAGCTTCACCTAGATCCTTCATGGAAAATTGGTTGCTCAAATATGCGTTCACGCTTTTCATAAGATCCACATCGTTTCCCATGAGTAATATGTCATCCACATATACTACTAAGAAAACAACTAAGCTCCCACTCGCTTTCTTGTAAACACAGAACTCTTGTTGGTTTTGGACAAATCCAAAACTTTTGATCACTTGATCAAAATGTTGGTTCCAGCTCCGAGATGCTTGCTTCAATCCATAAATGGACCGTTGGAGCTTGCATATACCTTTCCAGCATCCTTAGGATCAACAAAACCTTCCGGTTGCATCATATACAACTCTTCATCAATGTGACCATTGAGGAACGCGGTCTTGACATCCATCTGCCAAATTTCATAGTCAAAATGTGCAGCAATTGCTATTAAAATCCTGACAGCCTTAAGCATCACTACGAGAGAGTAAGTCTCTTCATAGTCAACTCCTTGAATTTGTCGAAACCCCTTTGCGACAAGTCGAGCTTTGTGAATGGTCACGTTACCATTCGCATTTGTCTTCTTCTTAAAGATCCATTTATTTTCCACGGCCTTGCGGCCTTCTAGAAGATCCACCAAGGTCCAAACTTGGTTTTCATGCATGGATCCTATTTCGGATTTCATGGCTTCTAGCCATTTCTCGGAGTCAGCACTATCCATAGCTTCTTTGTAGTTTGTAGGTTATTCCTGTTCATCTAGTATGACAGATATCACAAGGCTACTGTACCAATTAGGAGTGGCACGAACCCTTGTAAACCTGCAAACCTCAGGAGTCTTGATGTCATTGTTTTCATCATCATCAACTGGCTCTTCCTCCATGTTGGAGAGCGGTTTCAAAACAGCTTCCGTTGCGCTACTCGGAATTTGGAGAGAAGGGTCAACAATTTCATCTAACTCAATTTTCCTTCCACTCACTCCTTTTGCAAGAAACTCTTTCTCGAGAAAGGTGTCGTTTCTTGCGACAAATGTTTTACCTTCGGCTTGGTTGTAGAAAGTATACCCAGCGGTTTCCCTTGGATATCCCACAAAGATGCATTTTTTCGATTTGGATTCGAGTTTGTCAGGTTACAGTTTCTTAACATAAGCCTCACAACCCCAAACTTTCAGAAATGATAACTTGGGCTTCTTCCCATACCATATCTCATATGGGGTTGTCTCCACGGATTTGGATGGTGCTCGGTTAAAATAAAATCGGCGGTTTCTAATGCGTATCCCCAAAAAGATACAGGCAAATCCGTTAAAGACATCATGGACCGTACACTATCCAATAGAGTTCGGTTACGGTGTTCCGACACACCATTACGCTGTGGTGTTCCGGCTGGCGTAAGCTGTGGGATAATCCCATAGTCCTTCAAGTGCATGTTAAACTCATAACTCAAATACTCGCCTCCTCGATCCGATCGAAGGTGCTTGATTTTCTTGAGTTGGTTCTCTACCTCTTTTTGAAATTCCTTGAATTTTTTAAAGGTTTCAGACTTGTGCTTCATCAAGTAGATATATCCATATCTGCTTAAGTCGTCAGTAAAGGTAACAAAGTAACGATAACCATTGCGTGTTGAGACACTCATTGGTCCACATACATCCATATGTATGATCCCAAGTAGGTCTACAACTCTCTCCACTATTCCGGAGAATGGTGTCCTAGTCATCTTGCCCATGAGGCAAGGCTCACATGTATCAAGGGATTTGAAATCCAATGATCCAAGAAGCCCTTCTGAATGAAGCTTCTTCATGCGCTTTACACCAATATGACCAAGACGGCAATGCCACATGAACATGGAATTATCGTCACTGTGCTTACAACGTTTAGCATCAACACTATAGATGTGTGTATCACAATCAAGATAAAGTAAGAATAAACCATCACATACAGGAGCATGAACATAGAAAACATCATTCATATAAATTGAACAACCATTTGTTCCTAATTTAAACGAATAACGGTCTTGCAACAAGCAAGAGCCACTCACAATATTCATGCTCAGTGCGGGTACATAATAGCATTTATTCAGAACCAACAATAATCCTGACGGCAGACGGAGATGCAGGGTGCCGACGGCCATCACTTCGACTCTCGAACCATTGCCGACACGCATCGTCACCTCGTCCTTCCTCAGGCGCCTCCTACTCTGCAGATCCTGCTGAGAGTTACAAATGTGAACAACAGATCCGGTATCAAATACCCAGGTGTTACTCCTGGCGCTCGTAAGGAATACATCAATAACATGTATATCATATATACCTTTGTCTGGGATGGCTATCTTGCCAGCTCGCTTGTCTTCAAGGTACTTAGGGCAGTTGCATTTCCAGTGCCCATCCCCTCTGCAGTAGAAGCACGAAGTGCCGGGCTTAGGGCCAGGCTTGGCAGTCTTTGAGGTGCTAGGAACAAACCTGCCGTCCCTCTTAGACTTCTTACCCTTGCCTTTCCCCTTTTGCCCCAGTTTCTTAAAGTTGGTGGTCTTGTTGACCATCAGCACCGTGCGCTCCTTCTTGATTTCAACCTTAGCAGTTTTGAGCATGGCGAACACCTCAGCAAGGGTCTTAGTCATCCCTTGCATGTTGTAGTTCATCACAAAACTCTTATAGCTAGGGGGCAGCGAGTGCAACACCCTATCTATAGCGAGCTCCTCCGGGATTTTGCAATCTAGGGCGTTTAAGCGCTTAATGTAGCAAGACATTTTGACCACGTGCTCACTAATATTGATGTGCTCTTCCATTTTAGCAGAGAAGGAGAGCTCGGAAGCATCATACCTCTCTGCACGAGCCTGTGGAGCAAAGACAACCTTGATATCCTCAATGATCTCAAAAGAATTCATCTTCTCAAAACGCTTTTGAAGCTCCGGCTCCATGGCATAGAGCATTCCACTCTGGATGAGGGAGAAATCGTCCGCCTTGGACTGCCACACATTCTTTTCGTCCCAGGAGGCGGATTCTGCAGGCTTAGCTGGAAGCTCAGCCTCGATGACATAAGTCAACTTGTAGGGGACTAGGAGGATCCTAAGATTGCGGAACCATGCGGTGAAGTTGGTTCCATCAGTTTTCAGCTTGTCCTTCTCGAGGAAAGTGCTAAGGTTGAAGGTGGGTGGGCGAGACATCTACAAGGGATTTGCAAAGTATTTAGACTATGTTCATAATAATGAGTTCAAGTTTTAACTAAAAGAACTCCCACTTAAACGAACACCCCTCTACTCGTTTCGTCATCACATGATCCCAATCCCCTACACCTCCCCCGGTTAAACACAGCGATCAGTGCAGTATCAAGGGTGGACATTCCCTAATGTCGATCACATCAACTATGTGATTCATGCTCGACCTTTCGGTCTCTTGTATTCCGAGGCCATGTCTCTGTAACGTGCTAGGCTCGCCATTTCTAACTCGTGTGTATTCATAGTGCAACATGGCTTACACCCACTATATGTGAACGTAGATATGTCTAACACACAGGCCTATAACCCTGGATCGCCTCATACCGAAGAACTTTCTTGGTGGTGCACACACAAGGGGAATACGATAACTGGAATACTATGAGGGATTATCTTATTATGCTACCGTCTAGTAAGTATACTAGCACAATAAGTATTACTTCAGAAGTAAAGTGTTATGACATGGTTATAGCTTTATGATCATCATCAATAGCCTTAAAGTTTCACAAACTTGTCAATGCCATGTTATAATACTTGCCCCTATGCAATAATAAAGATAGATGCTTCTATATTAACTATTGCATGTTTTACGCGGCTTTAGGGCTTTCGTAGTAGAACCCCTTCCCACCTACGAACGTCGAGCCACAACATGGATTCAATGATTACCGCTCTTCTTCCCTTTTAAGGGCCCTCTAGTATCAATGCCATATCAACTACTGTAGAGAGACAGACACCCCCCTAAGCCACTTTGATTTGTGGACCAGTCTCGTGAATCACCACGTGAGGTCGGTTGGGGGCCGCTTCATCAAACATTGCCGCGATATGAACAATGATACTAAAGAGGGTAGCAACTAGAGAATCAATGCCCACATATTACTATGTGTTCTATCCGTACGTCATGTCTACCCATAGACCCGCTCTGATACCACTGTTGGGTTCCGTAGCAGAAAACAAAAAAAATTTATCTACTCGAACACTAATACTAGGATCTATACTATGTAGACATAAGTAAAGGAGAAGGAATACAGTATTCATACCTTTGCAGACAGAGGCACGCCTTACGCAGGAAGGCGTATATTGATGAAGACGAGCATCACCCCAAGTGTGGTGCCTCCAAAGTTCGACACACGTCCGGTGTAGGAGACGTCAACCGGACTCCGATCCAGCCGAGCAGCGGAAGAGGTAGATGCCGGATCGCCTGATCACACGCCGGTAGTGTGAAGGTGGAGAACTCAACCACGAGGTCCTCCCCAATATTACGGGGAAGTCCTTAGCAGATGAGAGAGAGAGAATGAGAGGAATGTGTTATATCCAAGGGGGAGGGGGACCCCTTTATATAGTGGGAGGGGGCGCACCACCCAGGGGCCAGGCGGTGTGGGACTAATCCCCACACCCTCCAGCCACCTTGGGGCAGCCGCCGGCCCTAGGTGGGCCCCACTGGGGCGGCCCACTAGCCCTAGGCCGGCCGGCCCCCACTCCCTAGGCGCCTTGCCCTCTTGGGCCTCCCTTCGGGTGAGGCCCATTAGCAATATGGAGCCTTTAAAAATAAAATAAAATATATATTTAATATTAATTCTCCAATTAACATTCAAATACACATATTATATTATTTCTTCACTCCAGAACAACTTCCGGACCCCTTCCGATCTCCATCGAATGTTACCGAAACTATTCCGATTTCTCTCTCTCTATTTCTCATACGATACCCCATCTACCCTAAATGTCCCTACCCTTAAGCATGACATCCTTCGGTTCAGAAACACTCTGGACATGATAGAGACCACTCTCATATCAATGATCAATAGAGGGACCTGGATGGCCATGTGACCTCCATGCATTTCACGAATACAATCGCTCGAACCATGAGATAGTCGTTCCCCGTTCCCTTTGTCATTCGATACCTAATTCATCCGAGACTTGATCTTCGGTATCTCCATACCTTAGTTCAATCTCGTTACCGATGAACTTGTTTTATTGTTCTCATGTCGTTGCATTCCATGACCTAGTCACATGCTTGCAAGCTTCATTAATGCAATGTCACCGAGATGGCCACATGTATATGTCTGTTACATGGACTAGACAAATCCTGGTCTTGATATGTACTCCTCTATGCATCCCTTCGGAAAACCTGAGTGGCACCTTTTTGATCACCCTGTTATGAGATGACTCTTGATAACCATCTAAGCTTCTTCCGGAATGGTGATTTGTATTACCTCATAGTCAAAGGATCAGGTTGCGAGGTTCTCTGTGTTTTACCATCAATGGTGAACTTTGTAACTAGATCTCATTAAGATATAACGGTCGGATGTTTGTCTATCATGTTATTCAACTAATAACATGACCTCATTGTCAGTTGGCATAAATGCCCATGATCTTGAAACACAGACCATCCTCATGACCAATGAACTAGTTTACTAGAGGTAACTAGAGACACGGTTTGTTTACATACCACACGTGTATTAACGTTTCGTATTAAAAAAATTATAGCACATTATGAAACGTATTATAAACATATAGGAGATATATCAAATAATACACTTTATTATTTGCCTCTAGGGCATAACTCCTTCAATGCAGCTAGTGTATTTGTACTCTAGTGCAAGTGGGAGATTGTTGGTAATATGCCCTAGAGACAAATAGTTATAAGGATTATTATCATATTTCTTATAGTTTATGATTAAGTTTTATATCACGCTATAACTGTATTGAGTGGAAACATCAATACACGTGTGATATATAAATAACCAGGGGTTCCCAGTGAAACTCTAGTCACTGGTTCACTGGTTAACAGATGATCAAGTTTCCTGATCATGTGGCATTTATGCTAGTTGGAAATGGAGTCAACTCATTATGAGAATGAGATGATGAACCAATACCCAACCTAAACATCATGACCCGATCATGTCACGAAGTTCAAGTTACGATGATCAGAAATGGATCCTCGTAGACTATTCCTTAGACCGTGAGGCTATATCAATCACTGTCTCCCGAGAGTGCTTTGATAGCATGAAGCGACACTTGGTAATACAGTGGTTATAAAGGTGTGTTCAGGTACTCGGAGAAAACTATTGAGGCAATATATGTCAAGAGCGGGATTTGTCTGTCCACGTGAAGGAAAGATACCCAAGGGCCCACTCGGAGAAGTTATATCCAATAGCTGTGCAGCGTGTGATTTGATCACAGGGATATCACTTGTCAGAACGAGTCAAGTGGCATTGTTCGGTAATGAGATTGAACATGTCATGGTGATGTCATTGATCAGATATCGGGCAATGCAAGTATCGAGAGACAAAGGGAATAAGACACGACTATCCTGGTTTAAACGACAAAAGATCTTCGTGGAACGCACATGGGTCACATGGCCATCCAGGTCCCTCTGTTGATCATTGGTGCGGGAATGTCCCGACCATGTCTGGAGTGTTCCCAAACCATGGGGTATCACGCTTAAGGGCTTGATGATGCTTAGAGAGTGTTTATGGGATCGGAAGAATCGCCGAAGAATAGTAGAGAGAAAACCGGAAGGGTTTCGGTAAGTCCGGAGGATGTCCGGAGTGGAGGTGGAAGGTGTTCCATAGCCACGGAAGTTGAATAATATGTGAATAAATGTTAAATAATGATATAATCATTTATTCATAATTATTTAATAAAGAGAAAATCAATTTAAATGGTCAAAGGCTTAATGGGCCAATTCCTAGAGGGGAGAGGGCCCATTAGGGAAAGGAGAGAGGGAGAAGGGGCCAAGGGGGTGGCCGGTGCCCTAGTGGGCCAGCCCCCCCGCGCGGGAGTCATCGTCAGGCACCAGACGTGCGTATCTCTACACGAGGTGTCACACTTGAGGCACTCAAGTCGTTGGAGCCACATGAGCGCAAGGACTTCATCATGACCTTGAGGTCGGCTTCGGCTCGTCTACATCAACCATGCTCTCCTGAGCGTTGACAACGCTTTTTGGTCTTCAAGGGTAAGTTCGCGAAAAGCCCCTCTCGTTACTGTATTACTAATAGATAGGTCCTGGCAGCATCAGGGGTTCAGGGGTGTAGGGTAAAATTTTATTATTTTCATTCGCGGAACCCCTTCAGGTGCCCCCTCCTCTCTCATTCTCTGCCTAGGGTTTCCCCTAGATGCTGATGCGCTTAGGGACCTCTTTTTCCATGGCTGTTCGTATTTTTTTGTGGCAATTTTGTGTTCTTGAAGTCTTGAGACCCCGATCTACGACTAGATGAAGTCCCGTAATTCCTGTCTCTCGCCATGTTTCCAGGCCGGAGACTCCGGGGCAAGAGACCGGAGACTCCGGGGGTCTTCCTCTGTTTTTGGTCCAGTTCTCATACTTCTTCCACCATATGATTCCAGGACTTGCACAACTCATTTCTCGTTGTGTTTTCATGCCTTCTTGCTTGTTTCTTGCAGGTGGTTCTGGTAGCTCTCATCCTCGTCGCACCAAGTACAAAGCCCCGAACTATGGGGCAACCCTCACAAGATGGTCAGTCAGCACCCGTATGATAGCCGTGAGGAACAAGCTCAAAATGCCAAGGGAAAGAAAGCCATGTCTTTGAAGCGGCAAGAGGAAGAGCATCTTCATCGTGTGTAACTTGCTAACAAATGGAAGTATGACAATCTCACCATACTCTCGGGGCTGAACAACAATGAGTTTCGGGTTATGAGGAGGCAGTTGTCCTATGATATGGCAAGTAACAGCCCGGATACTCGTTTCTAGAGGCGTGAGCAGTATTTGATTATGACCGAGATTTATGCTCATCTGTCTGAGAAGAAGCCCGTGTGCCCGCAGCGTCCTTTAGACTTTGGCTTCATGAACAGCAAGACCTACTTCTCTGAGGCTCTCTAGATCACCGAGAAACTTGGGCTGCATCACCTCATGGGTTTTTAGCAGAGCTACAATGTTCAGATTGTGCATCAGTTCTTTGCCACCCTCGTGTTCAGAGAAGGGAATGAGATTCCTATGACTTGGACGACTAGGGAGATTCGTTGTCAGTCCAGCATCAGTGAGTTTGCTACGGTCTTGGAGTATCCATTTTAGCACATGAATTCACCGGTTGGTCATCGCATTCATGAGACTACTGGTCTTGAGTACAACAAGAAGCCTCTTGATCCTATCTACAACAAGAATGGTGTCCTTGGAGAAGCAAGGAACCTAAGGCCACCGTTCCACATCTTGATCCGCATGTTTCGTAAGAATATTTATCCTCAAGTGGGAAATCTTGACACTATTCGGTCAACTTTGGTACCTCTTATGGCTCTTGCTCATTCTGTGTACATCAAAGTCCCTAATGCTCCTGCCACTCCCCTCGATGTCATGTATTTCATCTTCATGGAAATGGCCATCAACATCTCCGAGAAGAAGACTCCCACAGATTCCCCCTATGTCATGAGGCTAGTGCTATCCACCTTTGTGAAGATGAACTTTCCTTCTCCGCTTGAGGGATTCTGAGGCTAGTGCTATCCACCTTTGTGAAGATGAACTTTCCTTCTCCGCTTGAGGGATTCTGTGTACATCAAAGTCCCTAATGCTCCTGCCACTCCCCTCGATGTCATGTATTTCATCTTCATGGAAATGGCCATCAACATCTCCGAGAAGAAGACTCCCACAGATTCCCCCTATGTCATGAGGCTAGTGCTATCCACCTTTGTGAAGATGAACTTTCCTTCTCCGCTTGAGGGCCTGCCTGTTGTTGCCCATGCCCCTCTCCAGTTGTTGCGCAAGGCTCCTACTACTACTGCGGATCCTCTTGGCTATTCTGATCCCGTGCCAGATGATGAGATTGGAGAGGATGAGGAGGATAGCCCTCCTGCTGTCAGCCCTGTTTGTACTAGGAGGAAGAATGCTAGCAATGCCCATATGCCTTCCTTTTCTCATGACTATGTGAAAGGGCAAATGAAGAAGGCCACCTTTTGGGAGAATATGCTTCTTTGCATGAACATTGATATTCGCAAGGGTCAATATGAAGCTTACAAGAGGGACAAGAAGATTCTGAAGAAGTTTCACCAATGGGAGGAAGATAGTGATGCTGAAGGATCCGGTGGAGCTCAGCCCTCTCGCACTCTCTCTTATGGTTCATGGGCTCAAGGCTCTATTGATTGGCGTATGTTTTAAGGATGATGCTTCCTCTTATCTCTGTTGCAAGGGCCCATCTGTTGATGATGATCAAGGTTCTGAGGCGAGCTCCGATGATGATGAGGAGGACAAGGATGACGAGTGATCCGGTTCGGGCATGTAGTCTCGCTCTTGTACCCTTTTGGTGTCTCGATGCCAAAGGGGGAGAAGTGCTATTAGGTAATGGCGTGGGATTTGCATGGGAAGTCACAAGCTCGCTCTTCATTTGATTCTTTTGCTTGTGACTTGTTCTTGCTTGCTTTGCTTTATTTGTGGACCTATGTTGAGAATTATCCGTGGACCCATGTTGTGCGGTTATATGTATGTGATGGCTATGTGGTATCTTATCTATGGATTCATATCTTGTGTATTGTGAAGACCCCTCTTAATGGATGGTCTTATATATCTCTTCATCACTTTTGTTGGTACAAAGGTATGACTATCACTTAACAATTCTTTTCTCCATGCACTTGGGTAGGTTTGTAGTATCTAGGGGAGTGTCCTCCCTTGTGTTTATGCTCTTATATTCATATGCAAATCTCTTGGGTGCACCATCGAGGGGGATCCTCTCTACCTATTGTTCCTTTTTTCTTATCTATTATTGTGCAAATCCTTATGTTGTCATCAAACACCAAAAAGGGGGAGATTGAAAGGGCATTTCCCGCCTTAATGATGTTTTGGTGTTTGTTGTCAACACAAGCTAGTTTTTATTGTGTGCTAAGTATTGCAGGTTCTTTCGTGTAAAGGCACAAGACAGTGTTCTAGTATTCGAAGGAGAAGGGTTCAAATTTTCATGAAGAACAGGTGCCTGATGGAAGCTTCGGTCTGCTGCCTCCCTTGAGTCCGGAGACTCCATGGTCTAGGCCCAGAGAATCTGGGGTCTTGGACCGGAGACAATAGCTAGGTCTCCAGGCAAGTCCCCCCCTTGGTATGCTCTCTATATCCAAGTCTGGAGTTGGGCCCAGAGTCGAGCGCCCCACCGGAGACTCCGGGGCAGGAGCCCGGAGACCCCGGGCCAGTCTCCATCCTTCACTCCGAGGTGGCTTGAAAAACATTCAGGGACCCCCTCTGGAGTCCTTCCCGGAGTCCAGCGCCCACCCCGAAGACTCCATCCCTAAATACCGGAGACTCCGGGGTTAGTGATGCATCAACGACTATTTTTCTGGGGGTGGGGGCTATATATATCCCCTTCTTCTCCAAGTGAAGGTAGCGGCGTCTACTCTCTCTCCTCCATTAATGTTTAGCTCCAACCTCCTAGATCTCCTTCTCTAGCCACTCAAACTTGATGCCCCTTGTGGATTTGAGGGAGGAGACCTAGACCTAGCTTTCCACCAAAGGGATTTGTGTTTCCCCACCATTTGTGTAAGTTGTTGTTGCTCTAGGATTTGAGGAAACCCTAAATTGAAGAAGTCACCCTCCATAGCTCATCCTCGAGTGTAAGAGCTTCGAGGTCATCTAGGGAGCCTCCAATTCGGTTGTGGAGAAGTGCCCCAAGGTTTTGTACAAGGTTCTGTTCGCCACCTTCAAGGTCACCGCATAGTGGATTGTGTGCTTGCCGCAAGGCGGGTGCTCGGGAGAATAGGGTGAGGCCTTAGTGGCTCTGGTGGTCTTAGTATCGCCTACCCCTCCAATGGAGAAGTACTTCCCCTTAAAAGGAAGGAACTTCGGGAAAACATCTCCGTGTCCCCTCTCGGTGATTTCTATCATTTACTCATTATTATTGTTGTTTACTTGCTTGCTTGACATATAGGTACTCACCTAGTTGCATATCTAGAGAACTTACTTTGAGTCAAGCCTTAATTTGAAAAGAAGCTAAAAATTGAGTAGCGCCTATTCACCCCCCTCTAGTCGCTTATACCAATCTTTCACCCAAGACGCTTCGTAATGCTCCACCAGACTTGCCATCCACCATCACACGCCACCACGGTCTTGCAATCATCACCATTGTCTCATCATGGACAGGCTGCGAGGCTAGTAAATCAAAAAAGAACAAGCTTTGGCTAGGTTGACGGAGTAATAGCATGTGGGAGGGAACTACCTATGCTGCCAGAAGGCAGTCGCCGACCGGATGCAGTAGAAGGGGAAAATCAGGCCCTTACCGGCCCGGATGAGACCTAATGGGCCCGTAAATACCCCACCGTCGCTCTGCAGTAGGGGCGCCATTGACGCTATCAAACCTAGCACCATCTCCCTATAACACCCCTAGTTTTATTAGTCTCTAATTAGGGTTTTGTTGTACATTCATGAGCATTATTTATTTTTCTAAGGAAAATTCAAACTAGAAAAAGGATGCAAAAATCCCAAATCTGAAACCCTCTCTCTTTGAAATCTATTTCAAATGTTTTGAATCTTGAAAACTACCAAAATGTTTGGAGGTCAAACAGTTTACAAGGGTCCCTGTAATATTTCAATATTTACAAACTTTTTTCTATTTATGAAATGCCTAAAAACATATTTGGTTCAATTTGCAAAAGGTAAATGAGAAAAGGGAAATGGAAAAAACATTCTTAAAAAAAAGAGGCAGTCCAGGCCGACCCAATTCCTCTTTCCTTCCCTTGCTTGCTCTTCTGTAGCCCGCATCTTTCCCAGCAACAACCCACCTTGGCCCAATACCCCTTCGTTATTTCCTTTCTTCTTCCTCCTATCGCGATGAGATTCACGCTACCAATGCCACCGGTACCTATAAGAACCCTCTCCACTGTTTGGATGAACCCTAGTCCCCTACTTTCCCTATTTTCTTCCCCGTCCGAAACCGAGCTTGCAGGTGCTCAAGGGAGCAGCCACTCCTCGCTGTCCCGAGACCACAGGAGTGACCGTCTTGCTCAACTCGATTGATTTCCCCCACTCGCGTATGCAGGAGAAGACCTAGGAGAGCCAATCGGCATATCCCACCCCAACACCGGCCGCTGCCATCACCATCAATCCCGGCCTCCTAAAGCCTCGCTTCCAACCTCTACTTACTCTTGGTGAACTTGTGCTCCTCCCTGACCCCTCCAATCTAGCCATAGCCCGCTGTGTCGCCTCCTCCACAGTGACATGCACGTGCCACTGTTGGAGCTCGTCGGAGTCAAGGCTCAGGTGACCATCTAAAGGCGGTGCCAATATATCCTTGCTCGCCCTGTCGCGCTTGTTCTAACAAGCTATCCCGCGCTTCCTGTCTCAGCCTAGGTCGTCGGTGATGACCCCTGTCTGCCACGATGGCCGTCGAGCTGAGGTGTCGACCACGTGTCGATCACATCGTGCTGATGTGGCCTCGGACATGGTTTTCCATGGTGGCAAGCTACGTGGCTCTGGGTCTGTTTGTCAGCCTCGGAGGATAGGTGTGCTGAGGGTGTAAAACATGTTGGTGCTGACGTCATCCTGATGCAAGAGAGGTTTAAATAATTTCAAAAAATGTTATAATTTTGTAAAATTCATAAATAATTTATATTAAGTCAGATAAATATGTACAATATATCAAGATGTTCATAAAAATAGATATACCTTTTAAAACTATATTCATGCATTGTTAAGCAGTTTTCATGACAAGTTTAATTAGAAGAACAAAATGAACCCCACAGGTGATTCCGAGGTTCCCCTATTTTAGGGTTTAGATCTCTCGGACCTTGTTTAAAATGGACAAGCATGTATTAGGGTTCCATCAAGTACTATTTAACTTGTAATATCATCATTCATGCTTGATAATTTGATGAGTCCAAAATTGAAGCATATTTACCTCTTGTTTTTGCATAAGTAGAATAGGATTTTTGATATTTTGTTGCGCTCGCACGCACCTTTTGTCTCTGTTTCAATAGGATCCCTAATTACTAAGTCTTTTGCGAACATATCAATTGGGACTGTCATATTATGCAGTAATATGATATTTCTAAGTAATAAATGTCGTTTAATTAATTTTTCTCGCACTTGGGAGAATAGCAAATGTGGAGGAAGCCTACAGAGGGTTTAACAACCACTGGTACGGTCAGAGCTTGCCCGTACCATCCGTACGTACCACCTGTCAGAGCGTTTGCCTCATCAAATACTCTCACCTCGCGAAGACGGATCTGAGATCCGATATTGACCGAAACTTTTATCCTCAAAACACCATGCCAGAGAGGGATTTGGAGGAGGAACTAGACGAAGGAAAATCCGTGATACTTCACGGATCAATCAGAGGACAATACTTCATCCCCTTCATCATCAACCGCTGCATCTCAATCACCATCACCTTTCCCCTCTCCCATACTTTAGATCTTGTTGTAGTTCCAGATACAATTGTGGTTTGCACTAGATTTATTTGCATACTTTTATCCATCCATTTGAATATGATGATGTTGTCGATTGCTTCCATGTGTAAGTGGTTCCCTTTGTTCTTGGGGAGATAGAGAAACCCTAGCATTATTATGAAATGAAGTAAAGATGATCTATTACTTTGGTTCATGATCCATTAATCTATGATGTTGTGTTTGATCTCTCTCTCTAGATGGTATGTATAGTCGGTCACACATCATTTGCCTACGGGTTTAAAGAGTGGGTGATACCCTTAGGACGTGTATGAGAGTATGTCTAGTGTTACTTTTGTGACTACAAAGCATTGGCATATAACCTGCACTGTCAAAGGGGAAATAAAGAGAGATTCACTGAGCTTATTATGATATCCATGGGGAAACCCTTAATTGTGGTGGTCTATACAACTGACTGATCTTAGACATCATAGTGGTTATTTAGAGGTGACCTCATTAGCTGACTCAAGAAAGCGAATGCCCACGAGTCTTATAGTGAACATCTTATTATTGAGCTCTCTCCACACATATCATGGCGAAAGAAATAGATTATCCTAATTCTGATTAATTATCCCATGCTAGCGGTGTATCCTAAATCCCCGAGAACACGTTAGCCTTATTGAATTCCACACCATTTTGAACGCTTTTGTTACTTGCTTTTAATTACTTGTGTTATTTACTTTTCTGCATTCAAACAAAACCTTTTAAACACCCTTTACTTGAAATCAAAGGCAGAATAAAAGTATCTGTTGGTAGATAATGATGAGGGGCATAAATACCTTAACCAAATAGCTCTCTATGGGTTCGATACTCTTATTTCAAAACTAGCTACAATCGATCTGTGCACTTGTAGTCATCAGCATTGCATTGATGCCATGTGTTGATTGTTTCCCTTTCTTTCTGGTGTTTTGGTTCTTCCCAATAGGATACGAGATCGAAGACCAAGATCAACACCATCGAAGATTGAATATCAATACTTGACCAACTATGAATAAGTCAAGTACAAGATGTTCGAAGATCTACTTATTGGTTATGAATGGGCAAAGGCAAGCATAGCCCCACCATTATACAATCCTATGTTTTCAAAGCATTTCAATTCTTTCCATGATGCATACAATTCTACTATGGTCTTTTATCGACGGATAGAGTATCTTATATGTTGAATTACTCCCTTTGAGTATGTATTACCTAATCTACTAGTCCTAGCATAACTAGGTTTGGCTTGTGTGCCCTTTTAGAGCTTATATCTGTGTACTGCTTTGCCATGCTTAGTTGTTAGTGTTGGTTCATCCAAATGATGTATCAAATGCAAAGAATATAGTATGACAGGATATCGAGGTATGAAGGTGATATGATTTTAAACATGCTAAGGCTTGTATGGGAGGCCACGGTGGGATGCGGTTTTTGCAATCCCATGCTTGCCACCACTAGGACCTAAGTTCTTGCCTTTCGAACTGAGACAAGCGTACAGCCACACGGGGCCTGGACAACCCCTCGACTAACTAACTTTCCTAGTAGATTCCATGAGTCACATAGTTTGGGCATTCCATTCGACATATGCATCTTGGTTGTTCTTGAAGGCGGTGAAGGAGGTGCATCATAACAAGTAGGTAAGCGTGGCCGGGGTTGCTTGGGATGGATAGAGCCCCTAGTAAACCAATCTCTCCTTACATCTCTAGGGATCGGCTTCGGGATTTGACCTATTATGGTGGAACCCTCCTTAGGGTGTGACTCATGGTCTTGGCAAACGCAAGGTAAAGGTCATGGTCAACCACCCTCTGTCGGCCTTCCAAGGAAGAGGGCTAATGATCTAGCATTAAGAGTCAGTTGGTACGTGTGGGTAAAGTTGTACACCCCTACAAGATTAAATATTTTCTAAAAGTCATGTTTACGGTTATGAATGCTTGGTGACTGAATTCTAAGAACATAGAGAACTTTAACCTAATCGTAAAACTTGGAGGATTCAATGTGTGCTTAAGGATGCTTCCTCATGGGTACGAGGGGGTGACCGTAGTTGATAAGTGATGAGGATGAGGATGATTTGGTGGATATCAAAAGATATGATGACTATAGTTTGAGTTGTCGCTCTCTTATCCCCTTTTAAAATATTCTGACTAGACGAGCTTCTTCTCCCTCTTGTTTTATAAACAAAGACAACTATATGCAAAATAACTCCACTAGCCATCAGTCTTGCGGAATACACCCTGTACTCACCCTTGCTTTGTTGATACTTTTGTAGCAGAGTAAGTGTTCCCCTGAAGATTAGTTCTGTACGACATTGACACCAACAAGTAGCTTGGGGTTCCCGGCTGGCAGACTGGAATCTATGGGCTAGGATGTCATCATTATGCTTCATGACTCTTAGGTCATTTGTTAAGTTTGCTATACTTAATAGCATAATTTGTCTTCTGTTGTTTGATGTTTGTGGTTAGTGACCTCTGCTTGTAATATCTTGGTTCTATGCTTAGTTATGAGCTTGCTGTAATAATTTTTGGGTCGTAGGGTCACTGTTGTGTTACCAATTCTCTCATAGGATGTCCTCGATCTCTAGATTAGGCTTATGTCAGACTAGGTCTGGGATTTGTCTAGCCCTAATCCCAGGGGTGTCACACTCCCACCTCACAGTCCACTAGGGGAGATCCCACCGCGCCAAATAGGGCCTGTCCAGACCCATATGGAGCCCAATCAGGCCCAGATATGGGCTTGGAAGATGGGTGCTGCCGGCCACTCTAGCTAGCCAACCTCCGATGACCTAGCTCCCCGTGCTCCAAGTGGCCGACCACCTCCATCCTGCCCACCTAGTATTCACCAGACCGCCTCCAAGCCTAGGAGCACCACCACCAGGGGCTTGCACTGCACCACCACTCCTCATGTGCGGGGAAGATACAACCACTGGCACCGCACAGGCGAGGCCGGTGGCCTGCCCTGGCAGCGACAACAAGGAGGAGGTGAGGGGAGGTCAAAGGAGGTAGTGGCGATGGAGTTACCTTGTTCGCTCGTGCATGGGCGAGATAGGCACGAAGCAGTTTTTCCCCACCCATACGACTGTGCTGAGTTAACCTGAGGGTTTTCTACAACACCACATAGCTTAGAGAACCTCCACTCGTTGGGCATTCCAGGGCCAAAATCCGACGCTATTTAGCACCGGATGGATGGAACTCTCGGCCTAGGAATGACCGAATTCTCACTCGGGTTCCTAGGTGGGGGTTCCCAGGAAGGTGGGTTTTAAAATAAATTGGCGACATTTCACTATAATTTAGCTCAAATTGACACAACTCGGCATAAATATGAATACAAAGCATTGTTCAACATGAAATTACACACAACATAGTTCGGCATAGAAATAGAATTAAACACAACATAGTTTGTCATAGTTCGACCAGATCATGTTCGTCATAGTAGCTATATGTTGCCTCTACGTATCCATATGCGCTCGACCAGATCATCCTACAGCTGATGATGCACCGTCGGGTCTCGGATCTCTTGATGCATGGCGATGAAGGGAACCCACAATACCGGCACCTGGTGATTAGGTTTTGCAAGATGCCCTTGTAAATTGATCAAATTCACTGTATATGCTTCTACTCGTCCTTGATGATCATGTTGTGCAATATCACACCACAGTTCATCACTTCCCACATCTGATCTTTCAACCAGGTCATAGTAGGGAATCAGACAACTGCAATCGTTGTTAGAGCACACCAAATGCCCGCTCGACGTCCTTCCTGCAAACTTCTTGTTCCTTGGCAAACTAGGCATGCTTGGGGAGCATGGGGTTTGAGATAATTTTCACAAATGTGACCATCTTGGATAAATGCCATCTGCAAAATAGTATCCCTTGTTGTAGTGGTGCCCGTTGATCTCAAAATCCACTGGGGGAGCATGACCCTCCACAAGCTTGGCGAAAACAATAGAGGACCGGAGGACATTGATGTTGTTGTTTGATCCTGCATGCCAACGAAGAAGTGCTAAATCCCGAGATCATGTGTAGCAACTGCCTCGAGTATCACACTGCAACCTCCTTTGTGTTCTTTGTACATTCCCTGCCAAGCAAATGGATAGTTATTGTAGTGCCAATGCAGGCAGTCGATGCTTCCAAACATCCCAGGAAATCCTCTACTTTCATTGACTGCAAGGATTAAAGCAGTGTCTTCAGCAGTGAGTGATCTTAAGTATAGTGGCCAAAACGCTACAATCACTGCCCCGTAGAACCTGTACAAGATGGAAGTGGACTCGGCCATGCAGAGTGTAGCATCCTAATTGTCTAACAATTGCAATGCTACTTGCCTACTCTATATATTGCTACTTCCTACATGTCATTAATTGCATCATCATTATATCATGCTCAAGTCACCATGCCACATTGCATTTGAGCATCATATCAACCCTTGCATTTGTTATGTCTTGCTTGTGTTGTTGCTATCACCACTACTATCTTCCTCTTTGCAACTCTCTATTTTCTTTCTACAAGTTTGGGATTCCATGCTAGGGTTCCATTATTTTTTTCCCAAATGGTTTCATCCAATTTGCAAACCCAAATCTTTATTCTGGTAAGTGCCCAAATTCGACGTGCTACATGTGGGCATCATCTCTCCTTTATTCTTTTTCATCTTACCTCTTTTATTTACCCTAAGGCTTCTCTTCAAATTTCCTTTAAAACGTTCAAAAGGGTTTGTTTAAATCAGGATACTTAAAATTGAAACAAAGCAAAAGAAACAAATAAATCAGGAGAAATAAAAAAAGAACATAACAGAATGTAAGAGAGAGAAGAAATAGCCCACTGTTCTGACCCAGCCGCAGCAGGAGAGCAGCCCAGCAGCACGCCCTTCCTCCTCGGCTGATTCCTTCTCCTCTCCCGGCCCTTTTCATTCTCGGCTCGATACCCCTTCACCAAACAGAACAGCGATGTCGTCCTGTTCATCTCCTTTGTCCCCGTCTCCCCTCTCTCTGCGTCACGCGCCAGGTGGCCGTCGCCATCCACGGCGTCGTCAGCCTCGTCACCCCTCCCTTCTTATCAACCCTAGAGTCCTCTCTCGAACCCTAGAACCCCTAGCTCCCAGCAACGTAGCTTTCCCCTTCGTCTTTCTTCTTCTGCAAGCACACCAAGCACCGCCGGCTCTGCCTCTGCTTGGCGCCACCGCCTCCGTCCGCCCCCCGACCCCCGTCCGAGACGACCACATAGAGAGGTGCGCAACGACCGCCTCGACCACCTGGAAGGATCAAATCGACCTGGGGCACCACGTATCGACGACGCGGTCGCCGTTTCATCACTCCGGCCGTCTTGTTCTGGTGTCAATTTCGGCGACCATGCGCCTCCTCCGACATTCCCGGCCACTCCACAACCTCCAAGGTGAGCAGGCGGACCTCCTAGACCTCTCCATGTTCTCTACCTCCCTCTCTACCATGCTACCGGTGTTGACCGCCGCATCCTTCCGCAGGTGCTCGTCACCGGCGACCTTCGGTATGCCCTGGGCTCTACGCCGCCCGTTTCTGGCTCGCTGTGACATGGCGCGTCGTCCGTGAGTACTTTCGCACGCCAACTCATGCCCATGACTTCTCTCCTTCGACGCCCCTGGTGAAGCCGAGCACGGCCACCGCAGTTCCACCTCAGCCTGCATCACTAGCATGTCGTTGTCGCCGTCGTCTCCAGGCCAGCCAATGCCTTCGGTGAGACTTCACCTCGCCTCGTCCCTCTCTGTTTTCCCTTCGTCCTCGCCGCACACGCGCACCGCGCGATGCCGCACGACGCGCTATGCCCGCACGTGCCAGCGCGCACACCAACCTGCAGACGCGACGACAGCCACAGTAGTAAACCCGCGAGTCGCCTCTATTTTCCATCAAGTTTCCCCGCCGATGCAGTCCATATCCGAGAAAACTAGCTAAATCAAAGTTGAAGCCTGCAGTACCCTCTACAACTTTGGTTTTTGCGGCGCATTTAATTTCGATCTAGATCCATCGATATCTTCGTCGGAATCTCTAGCCAGCTAGTCAAATTCGCGTATAATCTTCAGTTCCTCAGAGAGCAGTTCGTGAGCCTTTCCTAGAAATCCCCCGAGCTTTCCAAACCATCACTGCGCCGTCCCCGGCCTGCACACGTGGCAATGCCCTCTTCGAGCGCGCGCATGTGGACCCGTTTTCTTTCTGTCCCCACTCGTCGGTGACTGTGGCTAGCATTGGCCTTGGTAACCAAAGTTTCCCAGACTTTTTCTAAATAATAAAAAATAATTCCAGAAAATGTTTAAACTTAAATAAATTCATATAAATTTAAACAATCCAAATTTGATAAAATTTTCAAAACAAAAAGTGTTTCAAATTTAAACATGAATTCAAATATATATTCATCTTTGACCAGAGTCAACCCTAACTAGTCAAACATGACCCCCTTTTGAATGTTTTGCATTTAATAATAATTTAAAATTCACAAATTCAAATTTTGTAAATGAGATATGTTTTCTGATCAGAAAATTGTGATAAATTCAAATATGCCATCCAAAATAATTTTTGAGCAATTTAAAATTTCGAAATTATTTAAATGTCAATAAATACCTTTTCTTAATAAATCTATAACTAATAAATCTATAACTTTAATTCTGTAATTTCGAATTCATGTAAATAATATGTCTAAATCAATCAGTGCGACGAGCCCGTTCTAATTATGCGTTTCATGATATGAATGGAAGCATGCATCATGTAAATACTTAAAACCTAAATGGTTTATGTAACTAAAACTTGACTAAGTTAATGAAAATGCTTAATTCTTGTTCCCACACCTTATCCATGCCATGCTATATTATACCATGCAATCTTGCATTATTCCATCATGGTATACGTTATTTTGCTTGTCGCATATATTCATATGGTTGCGCACTTTATTTATTTTGCCCTTATGTGTTGGCTTTTATCCGGATAGACACTGAGCAAGAAGAATACCCGGAGCTCAGGAGTATTACCCGGATGCTTCCTATTCTGCAGTTGAACCGCCAGACAAGTAATTCCCCATGCTTGCATATATATAGTACCTATGTTTCTATCTTACTCTTGCATCATTGAGTCGCGATTGCATTAAATTGGAATCCCAAGTACTACATAGCCTTTACTTTTAAACCCCAGCAAAACTTGTTCCTCAATGCTATGAGCCATTACCACAAGAGTTGTTTGATCTATGCGAGTCGTAGAACTGCATGTGTAGGGTTTGTGCGAATCTTTCGATAATGAGGTACCAAACAACTTAAACTGTGTAGTAATGGAATAACTAAAGAAAGAGGCACCAGCGGGAAATAGCTGTTATTTGGTTCTTCCACGCTCACTTGTGTCTCGTAGGACCCTGAGTACTTGATTCCTGTTCCTTGACTATCGGAATATCCGCATGTGGGACCATAAATCCCCTTCGCATGAGCTTAACTCGCACTTTATTTTTTGGGGCCACAAACTAGTTTGAGACTTTATTACTATCATGTACTTATGCCGTGCATTACTACTTTATTTATGATTGTGCACGAAACACCTGTACTGTTTAGGAAAAAATATGCCACGTTTCCGCTATATCGACAATCCCAGTCACACTTTCGGGTTCCCAGTTGTTTACAGCCGTTGCCACACACCCTGGGTCCGCCGGGGGAGCCATCCGACTTCGTAACGGGTAGTTTATTGGGGGTGGCCCCTGAAATGATTTATGAATCCTATGAATGCTTTGTCGTGAGGCCTCGTTGCATTTTATTTGGTTCTTTCCAACGT
This sequence comes from Avena eriantha, assembly GCA_910589775.1. Taxonomy (NCBI): domain Eukaryota; kingdom Viridiplantae; phylum Streptophyta; class Magnoliopsida; order Poales; family Poaceae; genus Avena; species Avena eriantha. The sequence continues at coordinate 121,103,064 of OU342746.1, forward strand.
TGATCGTGCGTGTGTTTCTGTTTGTGCACTTCTGCAGGGTAAATCTTTTTGAAAGATGTGTCCGCAATTATGGACGACTTGGAGCACAGTTTCTCGATCATAGACAAGCATAACTAAAGTACCACCTTTAATTTGACTAAGACATGACTAGTAAATAGTGCAACACTCATGGAATGGTTAATAAAATTTCCACGGATGGGGTGTTCTTCCGCCTTCTCGTCGGTAAATGAGAAGGAGGGTGAGCGATGTTTATTTATGTTGCTCATATAACTGTTGTTATTAATTAACAAGCATCCGTCCAGCTATGGTTGGGCGGATATGGTAGTGTGTCTCTATAGAACTGTTAGCTATTATTTTTTCTCTGCAATTACGTCACCCCAGGTTGTTCCTTTAGATACATTTAGACTTGCTGAGTATCCCTAGGGTCTCACATGATAAATATTTGGTTTAGATGGACAGGTATACTCTCAGAAAGTTTACTAGGTCAAGGAGACTTATGATGGTGGCAATGACCATCAGGTGTAGAGATTCTGGGGATGTAGATCCATGAAATCTGTGGGCGGGGTGTGCTTATTTCAGAGGCATCTTATACCAATTTTCTTCTTAATCCGTACTCGGATCTTGCTTTCCGCTTCCGCTTCATACGCTGATGTGTGATGTATGAGGATGTATCCTAAACTATTATATCTATCTAGGATATTTGGATCTTGCCATATGGCATTACAATATTTCTATTTCTTTTAGATGGTGTGACTCTGATGTCTATTATAAGCCGACATGCATACTCATGTGTGTATGTTTTGATCGTGTTACCTGTCGACTACACTACTCGCTCTTGTCCCGATGTTCTTGAAAGTGGATATGGGATCGGCCGGTACCGTGCTTTGCCCTGTTCCGCTTCGATGGGCCTACATGTGGGTGGCCTTGGGCCTCCGCGGTAGAATCCCTTATCCACTTTTCGGTTCATCCAGGCTTGAACTTAGAGCGCAGGGTCCGAGGTATTACAAGTGGTATCATAGCCATTCCGCCCTTCAGGGTCTCAGCCAAGATGGTCGTTGTCAGTCTAGAAAATATTTTGATCGTTTTGTATAGTAGGGAAAAACTAAACGTGAGAGTAGGAATGCTTTCATTTTTCTTCTTACCCACCCACCCACGTTTGTCTATCCTCATCTAAAAATTCAAACTAGGATTCACGTGTTTAGGGTTTTTGTAATACCATAGGTTGTGTGTTAATTCCTTGTCTAACTATTGCATCCAACATGTTATCGCAATCTGCTTTTGGTTATCAACTGTAGGTACATTACATATCAATAGGCTTATGTGTAAACCGACGCGATCTATCCGACTCTTTGTTAACCGATGCGATCTTGTTATGGGTGTTCGTCCTTCCTGCATGATTTCGCTGACTGTGGACTTGCTAACTCGACATTTTTATTGGTATTTTAATGCCGAAAAATGCGGATTTTTTTCTTTGATACATTTGTGTTGCCACACTCCTTTTCTGTCGTGTGTGATACACTATTCACCTTATTTTGTCACCATGTTCACACTAACTCGACATTTTGTCACTGACGCGTAATCTGGAGTTTTTACTTCATCTTCAAATTCTTTTGGGTAAATACATAATGTGTGTCGATCCGATGCTTGTGATTGTAATTTGGCTCTTGGTATAGCTATATGACACCTATCATGAGTGGAATATGGTTAATGCTATCAATCTAGTCCTCCAAATGTTGACGGTTATCTCTTGTGATTTCGAGTTATACCGTGATCATATTTATATCATATTCAAGTATATTTGGCATATCCGAAGTTTCTGAATGCACTTATGTGGGATTTTCATCCGATTGTCGTGCTTCATATATTTTGAACTCCTTATCCGCAAAGGTTCTCTTTGATACAGGAGAATCGCATCTGTTCATATTTGATAGCCTTGCTTAAATGTATGAGTTATCATCGCTTCTTTATCCAAGATCTCCTTATCTCATCAATCGATGTTTCGATCAACAAGGTGAACAAGTCAGTATTTCTTTTTCTTATCTGAAGAGCCAGATAATCTATTCTTTCAATGCATCTTTCTAAACACAAATCCTTGCTCATAACATTGATCTTTCAAAGAGCGTTGAGCTCAGAAGGTGTTTCGAGTATTCATTTGTTCTCTCGCCTTATGGACTCGGTATTCTAGGAATATCTCGTTAAATTCATGGTGGTATATCTTTATGATACACCTATTCGATATCAATGGGAAACCATGAAGAACATCTTCTTCACTTTCTCTCAAGCTTCGAGAACACCACATCTATGCAAAGTTAGTGTGAAATTGCGAATTTTTGAAATCATCTATCTCGACCACATCCTTTTGCTAAAGACATCACTACAATTCTAGAATCATCAAGTCAAATGTTAATTCCATCCTCCACCTGCAATCAAATTCAGAGCTTTTATTTGTTTGGCAAGTTATCATTGTCGTTCCGCTGTAGTCTTCCTCAAGACTGCTAAATCTCTCTCAGGTCTCCTCAAGAAGGACAGGAACTTCTTTTGGTCTTCTGCTCATAAAGAAACCTTTTGAAACCTTCTCGCTTTATCTTTTATTCTTAGTCTGTCAGATGCCATGAAGATTTTCCAGATCTTTTGTAATTCTTCTATTCAAATTTTGGGGTGCTATCTTTAATCTATCTATTCAATCCTTCATCTATTTCTGCGTTTTCCTTCATATCTTCTGATGGCTCGCGACTTCCGACATGACGACAACATCATCATCTTTATCTGCTTTGGATCTAACGAAGTGTTTGCATCACCTCTTTGTTTTTTGACGAAGCTTCATGAATTCTGCTAGTCAATATCTGATGGCCTAAAATATATCGAGCTCGTTGCGGAACCCCAAGAGGAAGGTATGATGAGCACAGTAGCAAGTTTTCCCTCAGTTATTAAACCAAGGTTATCAATCTAGTAGGAGCAAGGAAACACCCCAAAGGTGTAGCTAGCTAAACGTTGGCAGGGCGCACTACCGGTGCCAGCAGCAATGTGGAGACCTGCACAACACAACCACATAACTCTGCCCCAACTTGCGATGAGGTTGTCAATCTCACCAGTTTTGCTGAAAGCAAAGGATTAAACGTATCGAGTGGAAGAAAGTAATAGTTTGCAGAAAGTAAACACAAAGCAGTAAACAGTTGAATGTAGATTGATGGTAAAAGAAAGGACCGAGGTCCATAGTTCACCAGTGATGGCTCTCCTTAAGATAGATGACATGTTGGGTGAACAAATTACAGCGGGGCAATTGACAAACATCGAGAAAGCAATACGCATAAATTAATCATCTTGACTCCTTTGAGATTCGATTGGGAATTACAACATTATACATAGACCTCCATCCAACTGCATATATGACTAATAATCCACCTTTAGGTTATGATCCGAACCCCCTCCAATATTAAGTTGCAAGCAACGGATAATTGCATTACGAATTGTGTGTAAAGTAAACAATACGATTGTTCTATGAACAAAGGATTGTTGTTTTCTCCCTAGTAGCAACATCACATCTAGTACCTTAGTTATTTCTGCCACTTCCCCAGATTACTAGAGGCATGAACCCACTATCGAGCATAAATACTAACTCTTAGAGATGCTAACAACAGAAAGCATGCAAGATCACAAATAACAAAGACATGATAGAATCAATAATCAATCTGAAATAGCATCTCAATATCCATCGGATCCCCGCAAACACAACATGCATAATTACAAATAGATGATCTTGATCATGGACGGAGTTCACAAGATCTAAACATGATAGCACAAAGGAGAAGAACTAGCCATCTAGCTACTACATGGACCCATAGTCCAGAGATGAACTACTCACGCATCACACCGGAGGCTTGCATGATGATGAAGAAGGCCTCTAGGATGAATTCCCCTCTCCGGCAGGGTACCAGGAAGAGCTTCAGATCCCTCCCGATCTAGGGATGGAGATGATGGCTGCTACAGACTCTTTCGTGGAATTTTGATCGGGTACTTAGGATTTCTGTATCGGAGGCAATATATAGGCGGAAGGAGAGGCCAAGGGGGTGCCTGAGGCGGCCAGACCACCCCCTGTCACGGGCCAAGCCTGGCCACGCGGTCAGGTGGTGTGGCCGGGCCCTAGCCCCTGTCCATCTCGTATTCTGGCTCCAGGTGTCCCTCGGTGAAAAACTGACTTTGGCTTTTGTCCCGTCCAATTCCGAGAATATTCATTTTCTGACTTTCCTGGAACCAAAAACAGTAGAAAACAGGCAGCTGACATTGTGGCTCTTGTTAGTAGGTTAGTCCAAGAAATCATATGAAAAGTACTCCAAAGTGTGGACAAAACATAATAAAGTAGATAAAACCAAGCATGGAACATAAAAAATTATGGATACGTTAGCAAGGCATCAACATCCCCAAGCTTAACTCCTACTCGTCCTCGAGTAGGTAAGTGACAAAAAGAAATAATAATTTTTGAGGTGACATGCACCATCATAAACTTGATCAAAGTATTTGTAAAACATTGATAGCTGGGATCATAGTACTTCAATCATAACATGAAAGACAAAGTTCTAGCGATAAGGCAAAGCAACTATGTTGCAACATGAAAAGGCATAAACAAAGATTCATAAATAACAATGCTTTGCAAGACGTTTGTTTGTTTCACATAAAGAAAACATAGCATAGTGGCATTCAGCTTGTCCCTCATAGAGTAGCAAACATAAATGCATAGGACACCTTCAAAGTTCATAAGAGTGACAAGATACAAATAGTTTAAAACAAGCAATATCAAAGCTATGCATCAATCAACAAGTCTTGGGACAATATAGAACTAAGAATGGCCACTATGCTCTCAAAGTAGGTGCATAAAGTTAGAAGGTGGAGACTCAACATAAAAGTAAAAGAAAGGGCCTTCATAGAAGGAAGTAGGGATTCAAGTCTCATAAAGAGCTTCCAAAAATTATTGTACTTATTAGCTTTCAGCTCTCATTGCCCCTATCGTAAGCATCTTGAAGGTCATTAAGGTTAAAGTGACACAACTAAGAGGATATGCTTGACAAGTTATAAGCCGAAATCTCATGCCCCTTACTTACGAATACCGAACCTCATGCTACTCAACTTTAGTCACAAGTAAGATCTTGTCATTGTAAGTACATATGTATCATAAAGAATCGCCAACGGGGTACCCCTTGCACATGATATAGGAGCTATCCCATAATCAAAATGACAAGGAAAGCAGACAATGAGCATCTCAGCGATCTTTTTATTTGCTATTTGCATAGGTTTTTATTGAGGATGCTTCATAGAGTGCTCATTATGGTTATGCTGTAAGTTTCCACCATGATTAGGCATGGCTTAGGCTAGCGGCCCAGGCGTTTCTCTAACACAAATACAAACTCAATGATCTTACAAGTTCCCCTTTTATTTCACACCGCCGGGATCCATAAGCAAAAAACATGATATCAACGGGGTACAAAGTACAGGTGCAATGTTGAAAGCATTCCCCATGATACATGGTTCTGCTAACTTCAAATTATAAAGCGCAAGCATATACGCAACAAAGATGGACGCAATGGTTCAAGTTTATTAAGTGCAAAAAACTAAAGTGTGCCATCAAGTTCGTGAGAGCTTTACTCACTAGTTTTCTCATAACAAGTTTAATTTGGAAGGTAGACAAAAACATGAATGTACTTGGAATAGCATATGCTAATAGGTAGGTATGGTGGACTCTTTGGAATAACTTGGTTTTAGGAGTTGGATGCATGAGTGGAACTCATACTTGGTTATGGAGGCTAGCAAAAGACTAGGAGCGACCAACTAAGAGAGCAATAATGGCCATAATCATGCAGAGCGACAAAAAATGAATGATCAAAGCATAAAGTGATACTACAAGTTGAAAACTAAAGGATCATAAAGGCTATGGTGACTTGGGATAGTCATGATATGGTGTGAGCATGCGCCAAGTCAACCCAAATAAAGCATCAAAGGAGAATACCACAATACTATGCTTTAATATGCTAAAACAACGCATGATTCTTCAAAGGCACATTGAGAAATCTCAATTGTTTATAACAAGTCATGCTACAACAAAGAATACTAAGCCTAAAGCCAAAAGAATATCAAGCATGGAATGACAAAGCATAGGCCACAGTCAAAAACAAGCTCTCTTTACCACTTAAGCATGAACTTTCCTACTCTTTTCCAATCCAAACCAAACTATTTGAAAACCAATGTATGAAAGAGGGGGTCCAACCAATTTATTCAGCAAAGTAATCAAACCAAGAAAACGAAAAACCAAAACGAAAAAGAAGACGCTCCAAGAACAACACAACTGTGCATGAAACAATAAAAATAAAGCGTTTGGAAGAAACCTGGGATTTTTATTGATGAAGAAGGGGATGCCTTGGGAATCCCCAAGCTTTGACGCTTGTACTTCTTGGATATTTCTTGGGGTGACACGCGTGGCATCCCCAAGCTTGAGCTTTAGTCCATCCTTCATCTCATTACTCATTCCTTCCATACACCTGAAAATTTTCCTTCATACAAAACTTCACACAATCTTTATTAGCAACATTAGTGCACTCAAGATAATAAGTATTTAGGCTCAGTTCCAACACCAATAAAACTTCCATTAGAACACTAGCTACTGTAGCACTTCCCTCAAAAAGCTCAATTCCCCAAAGAGAACTCAAAAAGGAACCAAGAAGAAGCAAATGCAAATAATGGCAGAAATCTGTCAAAACAGACCAGTAGGTAAAGACGATTTTTTTCGAATACCTTCTGTTGCTCAAATCAAAAAATGTTGAACTAACGAAAGTTATATAACAATCTGGGGCAGAAGCACCAAAATTGACGCCTCAAAAGGACGTACAGAGAGTTTACACGAATTTTTACGGTGAAGCACAAAAATCTGTTTCGGAACAACAACTTTCCCAATCATTACTTCTCTCTCATTAGAGGTTACTATTGGCACAAAAAGCAAATAAAAAGGATAAGGATCAGTTATTACTAAAGTAATAACTTCCAAGACTCATCTAAAACTTTTGGGTTATCTCCCAATAAGTACTTTTCTTTAACGCCTTTAAGTTAGGCATAAGAAGTAAGAAAAATAATCAAGTGTTCTCAAATGAAAAAGCATTAAGAGCAAATTTTGTTTTCATAGGAGAGGCAAAAGAAATCTTCTCTCTCTTTTTAGGGAAGTGTTCTATACCTTTCTTGAGTGGGAGTTGATATTTAATGGTGCCTTCTTTCATATCAATAATGGCACCAACAGTTCTAAGAAAAGGTCTTCCCAAAGTAATAGGACAAGAAGCATTGCATTCAACATCCAAAACATAGAAATCAACGGGGACATAGGCATTGTTAACCATAATAAGAACATCATTAATACTTCCCATGAGTTTATTTTTAGAATTATCATCAAGTGGGACATTCAAATAACAATCTTCAAGTGGTGGCAAATCAAGCATATCATAAATCCTTCTAGGCATAATAGAAACACTACTATCAAGATCACATAAAGCTTTGAAATCAAAATCATTCACTTTCATATTAATGATGGGTTCCCAACCATCTTCTTGTTTTATAGGAATAGAAGCTTTATGTTTCATCTTTTCTTCTTTAATCTTTATGAGAGCATCCGTAATGTGTTTTGTAAAGGCCATATTCATAGCACTAGCATTTGGACTTTTAGCAAGATTTTGTAGGAACTTAATAACTTCAGAAATATTGCAACCACCAAGATCAAAATCATAATTATCATCTAAAGTAGTAGAGCTATTACCAGCCTCAACACTAGTGGTAGAGATAGTAGAAACACTAACGTTCCTAACAATTTCATCTTCTCTTTCCCACTTAGCATGCAATTCAGCTAATAGTCTAACATTTTCATCAATTCTAACTTATATGGCATTAGTAGCAGCAAAGGGATTATCAATAGTTTTAGGTTTAGCAGCCATTTTATTCAAAGAATATTGAGCTTCAGCCAAAGATGCTATATTTCTTTCAGCATTAGAGAGTTTTTCCTCAATAGTTTTATTGAAAGCAGTTTGTTTACTAATAAAGTCTTTAAGCATAACTTCAAGTTCAGAGGAAGCACTCCTATTATTGTTGTAGGAATTTCCATAAGCATTACCAATATTGGGAGGATATGGCTTATAACTTCAAGGAGGAGGTTTCTTCAACAAAATTTACCTTCTTACCTTGTGGAGCTCTCTCAGTATGTCATTCAGAATAGTTAACCATCATATTATCCAGAAGCTTTGTTGCAGCACCCAAAGTAATGGTCATAAAGGTACCTCCAGCAGCAGAATCCAATAGATTTCTTGAAGAATAGTTCAATCCTGCATAAAAGGTTTGGATAATCATCCAAGCAATTAGTCCATGAGTGGGACAATTTTTTTACACAAGATTTGATTCTTTCTCAAGCTTGAGCAACATGTTCATTATCAGATTGTTTAAACTTCATTATTTCACTTCTCATAGATATAATCTTAGCAGGAGGATAGTATTTTCCAATCAAAGCATCTTTGCATTTAGTCTAAGAATCAATACTATTCCTAGTTAAGGAATTCAACCATTCTTTAGCTTTTCCTCTCAAAGAGAAAGGAAACAATTTAAGCTTAATAATATCTCCATCTATATCCCTATGCTTTTGCATCTCACAAAGTTCAACAAAGTTATTTAGATGGGCTGCAACATCTTCATTACCAATACCAGAAAATTGTTCTCTCATAACAAGATTGAGTAAAGCAGGTTTCATCTCAAATAAAGTAGCTTCAGGAACAGGTGGAGCAATGGGTGTGCTCATAAAATCATTGTTGTTTGTGCTAGTGAAGTCACACAACTTAGTGTTTTCAAGAGTAGTCATTTTTTGTGTTTTTAATAAAGAAAGAAAACTTGTAAAACTAATTTTTTACTGTTTTTGATAAAGAAACAAGCAAACAAAGCAAAAGTAAACTAAGCAAAACAAAAATAACAAAGTAAAGAGATTGGTTATGAGGGACTCCCCTTGTGAAGATGTCCTTGACTCCCCGACAACGCCGCCAGAAAAAGAGCTTGATGGCCCAATATCGAGCTCGTTGGGGAACCCCAAGAGGAAGGTATGATGATCATAGCAGCAAGTTTTCCCTCAGTTATGAAACCAAGGTTATCAATCAAGTAGGAGCAAGGAAACACCCCAAAGGTGTAGCTAGTTGAACGTTGGCAGGGCGCACTACCGGTGCCAGGAGCAACATGGAGACCTGCACAACACAACCACAGAACTCTGCTGAAAGGGCATGCCCATGTGTGGTTTTGGTAATTAATGACAATCCCTATGGACTAATGTGCAAATTGAGTTTCACTTGTAGGTTTGTCCATTGGCATCGCTTGGACCATGTGTTGGTTTCAAGGATGAAAAAGAAGAAGCATCGTCCAAGGGCTTTGTGCCTACTGGAATCAAGTAGAAGAAGAAGAAGAAGATCGAGTATGCCTTGAAGAAGAAGAAGAAGAAGAAGATGGAGTTCCTCATGGCTTTCTTCAAGACATCATAATCAAGATTTGAAGTGCAAGCTCAAGATGCGTCATCTCTAGAAGATCTCATTCTTGAAGCTTGCCATCCTCAGCAATCATGGAATGATGAAGACAAGTTCGAAGAAGAGGCTTCCCCCATGGAGTATGGGGGAGCATTTCTCAAGTCTTCATCAAACAAGAGCAAGCAAGAGAAATAAAGAAAGGTGTTCCATCTTGAAGGTGACAAGATCGTCTACATCAAGCTCAAGTGGGATGCTCAAGGCAAAGGTATGATCTTGATAGGGTTTCTATTTTACCTGTCTCGTGTAGTGTTGGGAGACCGGGTTTAGGATAGATAGCCGTACTATCAAGAGGGGCTCTCGAGTGGGTGACTCGTTCGTATCTTTCGGAGAGAGCTCAAACCTTTGCATACATAGCATCATATTTCTTGGTTGTTGTTGGTTCTTGTCCATGTGAGGATCTAGAGCTTGTGGTTATCTTCATAACAAGCTCTAGTTCATCAAAAACGGATTTCCCTTGCATATCTCATTGCGTTTTTTTATCTTGCGGGTTTTCCGGCTCCACACCTTGGGAGGTATCTCACATATATATTCATGGTATTTTCTCCCTTGGTGATATCCAACAAAATTGGTTTCATCTCGTTTGGAGTTCGGATGCAAAAGTTATGGCATTTCTGGTTCTGAAGTTTCTCTGACCGGAAGTACCGGCCAGACGCCGGAAGTACCGCTCGGGCAGTTTGCCGCTTGTAGTACCGGTGTTAATTCTGGCCCAACTTCCAGCAACCCCATTTTTGGTTCAGTACTCTCTTTGCCTGGTTTGTGCTATTTGACGGTACTTCTGTTGGTATTTCCGGCGGTAGTACCGCTAGGACTTTCTTGCCACCAGTAGTTCTGGCGAACCGGCGGTAGTACCGGCCAGGCTCACGTTTTTGGTCTTTCTCTCGCTATTTTCTGACCGTTGGCTGGGTGCCACCGGTAGTACTGGCCACCCACCGGTACTACCGGCCGTGCGCGATTCTGTGGGTAACGGGCAGATCGGGGAGCCCTTTAAAAGGAGCTCCCCTTTCCCCTTCGGCCCTAACTCTTGTTCTTCTCGGTTTTTGGCTTTCTCTCTCCTCCATTGTTGACCTTGAAGAGCTTGCTCTCTCCCCTTCTCCCTCCTATGATTCTTGCATCTTTTTGAGGGATTTGAGAGAGGAGATCTAGATCTACAAGCCCCACCAAGCAAAATCCCTTCTTTGTGAAGGAATCCTTGGGATCTAGATCTTGGAGAGTTTTGTGTTCTCCTCTTGTGTTCTTCCTCTCTTATTCCCCTAATAGCTTTTGTAGCTTTGGTGGAATTTGAGAGAGAAGGACTTGCCTCTTGCATTTGGTGCATAGGTTTGAGTTCTCCTCGGAGATTCGGCGAGTTCAAGCCCTTGGGCTTGTTTCTCTTGGGTTCTTGGAACCCTAGACGGTTGTGTGGAGTTGTGGTGTGTTCTTGGGGCTCCAATTGAGTTGTGGAGGTTCCTCAAGCTTGTTGACCTTTTGTGGTCTTGTTGCCTTTTGTGGCCTTGTTGCCTTTTGTGGCTTTGTAGCCTTTGTGGCATTGTTGTTGGGAGCCTCCAATTGAGTTGTGGAGATTGCCCCAACCTTGTACGGGTTCGATGACCGCCCTCAAATGTCCCATAGTGGAACGTGAGTAGGCCTTTGTGGCGAGCTCACGGGAGAATAGGGTGAGCCTTTTGTGGAGTCGGTGAGTTGCGTGGCTTCGCATCCTTGGTGAGGCCTTGTGTGGCATTGGGTGAGCATTGAGCCACCACACCTCGAGGCGAGCCATTTGTGGCGTTCGAAGTTCATTGCGCCCCCGCACCTCTCCAACGGAGACGTAGCTTCTTTGGAAGTGAACTTTGGGAAACAAATCATCGTCTCCGCGTCCATCGGTTATCTCTCAACCGAGCCCTTTACCTATGCAATTTACATTGTGATAGCCTTCGTGCTTGAAGTACTATATCTTGCTATCTCCTTGTTGCTTGTCTTGCTTAGCATAGGTTGTTGGTGCACTTAGTGAAACTAGTGGATATAGGTTTTGGCTTGATAAATTAAACGTTAAGTTTTATTCTGCATTTATTAGAGCCTAAACCGTAATATTTTTAAAACGCCTATTCACCCTCCCCTCTAGGCGACATCCATTTCCTTTTCATCTTCCCCAACTTGCGATGAGGTTGTCAATCTCACCGGTTTTGCTGAAAACAAAGGATTAAACGTATCAAGTGTAAGAAAGTAATAGTTTACAGAAAGTAAACACAAAGCAGTAAATAGTTGATTGTAGATTGATGGTAAAAGAAAGGACCGAGGTCCATAGTTCACCAGTGGTGGCTCTCCTTAAGATAGATGACATGTTGGGTGAACAAAATTACAGCGGGGCAATTGACAAACATCGAGAAAGCAATACATGCATATACTACTCAGCTTGACTCCTTTGAGATTTGATTGGGCATTACAACATTATACATAGACCGCCATCCAACTGCATCTATGACTAATAATCCACCTTCAGGTTATCATCCGAACCCCCTCTAGTATTAAGTTGCAAGCAATGGATAATTGCATTACGAATTGTGTGTAAAGTAAACAATACGATTGTTATATGAACAAAGGATTGTTGTTTTCTCCCTAGTAGCAACAACACATCTAGTACCTTAGAGATTTCTATCACTTCCCCAGATTACCAGAGGCATGAACCCACTATCGGGCATAAATACTAACTCTTGGAGTTGCTAGATCTACTTGGACAAGATAGCTACTAACAACGGAAAGCATGCAAGATCACAAATAACAAAGACATGATAGAATCAATAATCAATCTGAAATAGCATCTCAATTTCCATTGGATCCCTGCAAACACAACCTGCAGAATTACAAATAGATGATCTTGATCATGAACGGAGGTCACAAGATCTAAACATGATAGCACAAAGGAGAAGAACCAGCCATCTAGCTACTACATGGACCCGTAGTCCAGAGATGAACTACTCACGCATCACATCGGAGGCTTGCATGATGATGAAGAAGGCCTCTAGGGTGAATTCCCCTCTCTGACAGGGTGCCGGGAAGAGCTTCAGATCCCTCCCGATCTAGGGATGGAGATGACGACGGCTACAGACTCTTTCGTGGAATTTTGATCGGGTACTTAGGGTTTCTGTATCGGAGGTGTCGTCGGATTGATGACAAGTACTCCATGAGGGGGTCCTCGAGGCGTGCAGAAGAGAGGGGTGTGAGACGTACGGTGTTCCGGGACGGTGAGCACACAAGTTTACCCAGGTTCGAATCCGCCGGCTTTGGACGGATCCTACTCCTACTAGCAATCCAGTAATACGGCAGAGCTGGAATATGGGTTCCAAGGGTTCGCCTGTGCGAGTTGAGATTGTAGACTATTGGGTTAAGGTAGGTGCTCTAAAGACTCTCCCTAGGACGACTTATATAGATATCCAGCGTAGGGTTTACAGGCGAGATCTATCCAGCTACAACTAAGAGTCGGTTACAGAGTACATCTTGAACTACAAGTAACACTATGGGCCTATGTCGGTAAGTCTTCTGGGCCTTCCCGTAGCCGAACTGGACTCCGTTTCTTGTCCTTGACTGGGCCGCCTGTGAAGCAAAGCTCTAATCCGAAGTGGGCCACCCTGGTCAGTGAGGAACTGTGAGGATACCCGGAAAGTATATCCCCAATAGCAGCCCCCAAAAGTCTCCAGGATCCAAAGTCAGATTCATCATCGTCTAGCTTGATCTTTGGCTTGTAGAATCTTGAAGGGTTCCTGAAACTTCAAAACAAAAGATACAATCCGGGTCTCAAAAGTAAGTCGGACCTATTAGTACATTACTCAGATGTCCAGCTTGATATTCAAACTAAGCCGGAACTTGGTCTCTGACGTCATCTGACACTGGTCACGGTCAAGTCACGTCACTGACAGACATCCTGTCAGCACGACCGTTGGTGGGTCCGTCATTCGCAGAACCAAGGTGCCGTTTCAATGCGTACGCAGAGATCGAGGTGACATAATCATCACGTGGGACCTTCCCAGTTCCTTCCACGACGCGTGGCGTTTACACTGTGGCTTTTGCATGAATCTTGGTGCGGTTAGGTGGTTATAAGGGGTCAGGATCCTCCTTTCCTCATCTTCTTCACCTATTCCCCTTGCTGTTTCCTCTCCTCCACTTCTCCCTCGTGCACAGAACTCCCCTGCTTCCCAGATTCCCAGTGCCGCCCATCTAAGGTCACCGGTGCACCAGAGGAATGGCTTCATCTTCATCATCTGGCTTGGCTGGAGCCGCAGCATCGGTGACGGTGGCGGCGGTGGTGGAGAAAGAAAGCAACCGTGGGGTCTAGATCCCATGCCTCCTCGACGACAAGAAGCTCCACGGCGTGGAGAACGAAGGGCTCCTCCGCGCCGGCGACTGGCGGAGCGGTTTCAGCGAAACCATCCCCAACCCGCACGCCAACGAGCGGGTACACTTCGGCACCCACCTCGACAGAGGTTTGTCTTTCCCTCCCTCGGAATTCTTTTCTGAGGTGATATATCACTATGGCGTTGAACTTCACCATCTTCCCCCAACTCCATCTTAGAGTTGAGCGCCTATGCAGCTTTGTGTGAGGGATACCTCGGCATTAGGCCGAGTCTCACTTTATTCAGGTTTTATTTTCATGTCCGGAGAAACTCCATCACTGCCGGTAATCCTGATATTACTGACACGATTAGCCTTTCAGTTAGACGCGAGCGTGTATATCCTCGTATTTTAGCTAGTGAGTCGGTCAAACAGTGGTCGGACACTTTCTTTTACCATAAGGATATTCCTGCTCCCGGCAAAGCTACTGCTTTGCTGGCTTTCATCGACATAGCCGCCATGGCCCTAGCATCTTGGGACGAGGCTCCTCCAGCTCTCAGTGATGATCTGATCCCCGCCAAGAGGCGGATTGAATACTTGATGAAGCACAAGGGCCTAAGAGCGTCGGACTTGGTCCAGTGCTGGGTGGCACGCCGGATCCATCCTCTCCAGCACCACGACGACTGACTGATGCATTCCATCACGGCGTCGAAAAATGACTCCCTCCGCATCAGACCCAGGGCTTTAAAGCCACATGACTACATAAGCTAGATAAAATGGCTGATAAAGGAGCAGATCGAGAGAAAGATCCCGGATTTGTCTCTGGACATGCACAAAGTGGAAGACCCTGTAGTGCTGGTAAGCTTTTTAGCAGTAAACCCTTTTTTATGTGTTTGACCTTTAAGTTATTTTGCAGTACTAAGATATTATCTTCTTTTCAGCTTGCCGACCTCCTCGAGTCAGAACTAGCTCCTATCGAGGGATATCCTCCAGAGTTTTCTCAGGAGGAGGAACTAGTCCCACTGCCGGACATTGTGCCCAGGAAGCACAAAGCTCCGACAGTGGCCGTTGGCACAAAGGAAGTGCCAGTTGTGAAGAGGTAACTTTCCACACAACTTCCGCCTTTGTACCTTACTCGAAATTTCTTCCGAGATGTAATGTTTTCCATTCTATTACATTCTCAGAGCTAAACACCTCATCAAGGGCAAGGGGAAGGGAACTTCTTCGAAGCCCCTACGGCAGACGAAGCTGACTATGGCTTCTCCTGCCACGGCTCCTCCGACTCTTGCCCCTCAACCTTCTGCAACGCTGGTGATTACTCCATCGCCGGTTGTCGCAGAAGATCTGGCTCCCTCAACAGGGCCAGCGACCCTTGAGTCACAGACTGACGCCATCATGGGTGGCTCAGGTTTAGATAAGGGTGAACCCTCTTGGGTAATGATCCCTCGGCAGAGACCTTCGCCGAAAACCTCCTGAACAATCCGGGACTTGCCAAATTTGGCTTGTCTCGGAAATCTGCGGAGGAAATCCAGTGGCTGGCCTGGCAATGCCTGGAAAGCCGTAATCTCTCTGCTGAAGAAGTAGCACAAGAAGCGGAGGACGTCAAGTACTCCGATCTTCTTGAACAAGTCCGCCTTTGCGACGAGGGACTAAGAGCTGGTGTGCTTCCACCACCTCCTGTTATTCCACTCACCCTCGCCGAGAAGGTTACCACCGAGGTGAACATGTGCCTAAGCAAGCTCACACATGAACATCATGTAAGTCGGAATTCCAACTCACTGTTTTCTTTATTGTACTTTATATCATATCCTCTAGCCCCCAAGCATAAAGTTGGACATACAATCCAGGTTTATGCTTCCTTACGATGCTAAAGAACGAACTAGTGTAGCCCCCAAGGCTCGTGCTGATATTAGTAACAATATTAGCCCGAGTCTTCAATAGTTTTAAGACTCTGGGTATTCTGACTTACAGAAAGTTAATTCATATAACCAGGATTTGTTGAAGAATATTTGCAATAAGCGGAGAGAGATCAAAGCTCTCCGACTTAAAAATGTTGAGCTGAAGGTTTCCAAGGATGAGGCCGAAGGTAAACATTCCGAGACTCAAAACTTGTCTTGTGTTTTCATAGTCGAATATTTTTGTTGAACTATTGTTCTTTTGTCTTACAGCACTGGTAAAGCAGTCCTGTGCTATGATCGAAGAGGCCGAGAATTTGAAGACCTTGGTGGTGGAAAACAAGGATCTCCACCAAGAGCTAGACCAGCTCAAGGTGGATCATGAGAAGAGCATAGCTCAAGTTCTTGAATCCTCCTCTTTGGTATGTTTCCATCTTTATGAATTGTCTACATTCTTCGACTCTTTCGATGTCGGATTTACTTAACCGTTTTGTGTTATATGTATAGGTCCTCTGAACTTGATGGACTCCACTTCTGCCGAGCCTCGCACCCACCGGCTTACCCAAGTCGGCGATTTGCTTCATGACTTCCACCAATCCATTGAGGATATCGGTGAAGCTCTCAAGGTTCTGGACATGCATAGCATGGCAGACTTTCAGGTGCGGGACAAGGCAAAAGAGATGTCGTAGCTCATCCGGGACTGGAACATGTCCTACGCGCGATCAGCAACGCAGAACGCCCTCACAGTGGTCATGAGCCACCATGGAAGCATGGAAATCTGGCAAGTGACCAGAGGGTACTGCAAGGTGGACGAAGACGGATAGGAGCAAGACATCAAGGAAATCATGGACTCCTGCGCCGGATATGGGTGCCATGTAGCTGACTTAACCAGCTACGACACTCCCTTCTTCACCCGCGTGGACACGCCGCCTCCGCCTCCCGAAGAAGTAGCCAAAGTTTCTGACGATGAACAAACCCTATCTGATTTGGACATCTGGGATCGTTATCAGGGCGCGGCTGATGTTTCCAGTGAGCCGGCATCTCCTACCTCCTCTCCTGCATCATAGATTATTAGAAACAAATGTGTTATTCTGAAAACATTATGGGTCTGTAAATATGTAGTATGATACTCTTTTTTGCTAGTGCTAAGTTTTTATCTATTCAGCACTTTTGGCTTTAAATTTTTGTGTGCCTGAAATGTTTGCATAAGCACTTATACTTTTTTGTCTATACTTATCGTTTATCTGGCTTTCCGCCTCGTCCCTTTCATGAGCCGGCTAAACTTTCTGCACGAAAACTTTGCCGAGTAACGGAGCTCAATTGCTAAACCAGTTTAAACTCGGAAACAAAGCCGGCTTCTAGTACCAACAATTCACTACTCGGAAAATACCCGCATCCAGCAATCAGACAAATAACCAAAGTATAGACTATAAAATTTAGAGTTATACCCGAAGGTAGCATTTTTAGAATCGGAAATCTAAACTAGAACAAACATGAGCATAAAGTACTTTCAAGTATTCTGGGATTTTCGACTGTGACATGATCATTCGGAAATAAGATGGTAAAAACTTCTCAGGAAAAAACTTGAGGCAACCAAAACTTTTATTTCTCACAGAACATGTACACATATATGATTACAAAGAAGGATAAACTAAGAATAAAAGGAACGTAGCTGAGCAGTATTCCATGGTCTGTCTAACTCATCCGGATTTGTACTGCCTCCAGCTCTCTTTCTCTTCTTAGTAGTAGGTTTTTCTTTGACTGGCCTCATATCAGTTAGGTAGTACGAACCATTATGCAATACTCGACTAACTAAAAATGGCCCTTCTCATACTGGGGAAAGTTTGTGCTTTCTTTGCTGCACAAGCCGGAGAATCAAATTGCCCTTATGGAATGGCTGGTTCTGACTCTATGGCTATGATACTTGCGTAACTTCTGCTGATAGGCTGTTGGTCTCATTTTAGCAACGACGTGAACTTCTTCGACTAAGTCGAGATCATTTTGTCGAGAAATCTCGGCATCTTCTTCGATATACGCGGCCACTCTTGGAGAAGTGTGAATCAAATCACTAGGAAGAACTGCTTCTGCGCCATAGACCAAGAAGAAAGGTGTGTATCCGGTTGACCTGTTCGGAGTTGTTCGTAAACTCCATATTACAGAGGGTAATTCCTCTGCCCAAGCCCCCGCAGCACGTCGTAGTGGTGCTTCGAGTCTCGGTTTTAAGCCTTGTAGGATTAAACCATTTGCCCTTTCGACTTGTCCATTAGCATGTGGATGCGCTATTGGCGCAATGTCAAGCCGGATATTTTGTTCGTTGCAGAATTTGGCCAATTCTCCCATAGAGAAATTACTCTCGTTGTCCATGGTAATACTGTGCGGATAACCATACCGGATTATAACATCCTCTACAAATCTTTTGGTTATTGATCCATCACAACTAATGACGGGTTTATCCTCAATACATTTGGTGAACTTATCCACCATCACTAAGAGGTGAGTAAATCCACTTGGAGCCCATTTAAACGATCCTACCATGTCAAGCCCCCAGACCGTGAAAGGCCATGTTATAGGTATTGTTCGCAGTTGATCAGCCGGAATGTGAGCTTGTTTGACATACTTTTGGCATCCCTTGCACGTCTTGACCAGCCGTTCGACATCTGCCTTGGCTGTAAGCCAAAAAACCGTGTTGGAAAGCTTTTGCCACTAAAGATTTGGCTGCAGCGTGGTGACCACACTCACCTTCGTGGATTTCTCTTAGGATTTCCACTCCTTCTTCCGGAGATACACAGCGCTGAAAAACCCCAGACACTCCGCTTATAGAGCTCACCACTAACCACAGTATAGGTTTTTGCTCGTCAGACGATCTGCCGGCTCAGAACTTCGTCTTTGGGTAATTTGCCATCTACCAGATAATCAAGGTAGGGTTGAGTACAGCTAGGAATTATAGCCAGAACTACTATCAAAGGTGAGTCGGATTTGGTCGGATATTCCTCGTCCACTCCCTTTATTGAGGGAACTTTGAGGTGCTCTAAAAAAGCGCCATCCGGAACCTCTTTCCGTGCATAGCCTATTCGAGATAGTGCATCTGCTTCCTCATTTTCTGCTCGAGGGATGTGTTGAACCTCAAACCCTTCGAACGATTTAGATTAATCATCCACGACAGCTTCATATGTTGCCATGTGTTTATTTGCATTACAAATTTCCGACACTTGCTGGGCAACAAGATCCGAATCTCCGTAACACATCAATCGTCGGATGCCGATATCCTTAGCAATCCGGATTCCATGTAGCAGTGCTTCATACTCGGCAATATTGTTTGTCGCTGTGAACTGGATCTGCAACACGTATAAAAGTTTATCTCCTTGGGGTGATTTGAGCACAACGCCAACCCCCGAGCCCCCGCGAGCCTTAGACGCATCAAAATATAGGGTCCAATATTTTGACTCAGGGAGGGTCATATTCTCCTTCATCTCTGTCCAATCAGCAACAAAGTCGGCAAGGAGTTGGGATTTGATTGTTGTCCGAGGTTTGTACTCAATATCGAAAGCTGAGAGCTCTATGCCCCATTTGGCGACGCGTCCTGTGGCGTCACTGTTGTTGATTATATCTCTCATGGGAGCTGTAATCACCATGGTAATTGGATGCTCCTGAAAATAGTGTCGTAGCTTACGAGATGCTAAGAAAACACCGTAAGCCAGCTTTTGATAGTGCGGATATCGCTGTTTTAATTCTGTTAGAACCTCGCTGACAAAGTAAGTTGGACGCTGCACCAAGTGTTCCTAATTTTCCTCTGGTCTCTCGACTACCATGACGATACAGACGACTTTGTTTGTCGTAGCTAGATAAAGCAACATCGGTTCCTATGGTTCTGGTGCAGCAAGGATAGGAGCAGATGAGAGTACTTTTTTCAGGTCTTGTAGCGCAGCTTCAGCTTCGTCGGTCCACACAAAATCCTTGGTCTTTTTCAGGAGTTTGTATAATGGTGCGGCTCTTTCACCGAAACGGCTTACAAACCGACTGACTGCAGCAATGCAACCAGTTAGTCTTTGTACGTCCTTCAGGCGAGTTGGCCTGGAAATGTTGAGTATAGCCTTAATTTTGTCTCGGTTCACCTATATGCCTCTTTGAGACACGATGAAACCTAACAAATTTCCGGCTAGAATTCCAAAGAAGCATTTCTTCGGATTAAGCATGATGTTGTATTTTCTTAGATTGGCGAACGTTTCCTCCCAGTCGGAAATCAATGTTTCCTTATTTTTGGACATTACCGCAATATCATCCACATATGCATGTACATTGTGTCCGATTTGATCATGGAGGCAACGCTGCATTGTGTCTTGGTACGTGATACATTGCAAACATATCTCTAATTTTTCATGTTCCATGCTTGGTTTTATCCACTTTCTTGTGTTTTGTCCACACTTTGGAGTACTTTTCATATGATTGCTTGGACTAACCTATTAACAAGAGCCACAGTGCCAGCTGCCTGTTTTCTGCCGTTTTTGGTTCCAGGAAAGTCAAAAAAATGAATATTCTCGGAATTGGATGGGACAAAAGCCAAAATGCCTATTTTTTCGGAAGTAATCAGATGCCAGAGTACGAGACGGAGAGGGGCCAGGGGGCCACCACACCACTTGGCCGCGCGGCCCAGCCTGGCCCGCGCTAGGGGGTGGTCTGGCCGCCTCCAGCACCCCCGCGGCCTCTCCTTCCGCCTATAAGATGCCCTCGGGACGAAAACCCTAAGGACCCGATCAAAAATCCACGAAAGAGTCTGTAGCCGCCGTCATCTCCATCCCTAGATCGGGAGGGATCTGAAGGTCTTCCCGGCACCCTTCCGGAGAGGGGAATTCACCCTGGAGGCCTTCTTCATCACCATCCAAGCCTCCGGTGTGATGCGTGAGTAGTTCATCCCTGGACTACGGATCCATGTAGTAGCTAGATGGCTGGTTCTCCTCCTTTGTGCTTTCATGTCTAGATCTTGTGAGCTCTATTCATGATCAAGATCATCTATTTGTAATTATGCATGTTGTGTTTGCGGGGATCCGATGGATATTGAGATGCTATTTCAGATTGATTATTGATTCTATCATGTCTTTGTTATTTGTGATCTTGCATGCTTTCCGTTGTTAGTAGCTATCTTGGCCAAGTAGATGCTATCAACTCCAAGAGTTAGTATTTATGCTCGATAGTGGGTTCATGCCTCTAGTAATCTAGGGAAGTGACAGAAATCTCTAAGGTACTAGATGTGCTGTTGCTACTAGGGAGAAAACAACAATCCTTTGTTCATAGAACAATCATATTGTTTACATTACACGCAATTTGTAAAGCAATAATCTGTTGCTTGCAACTTAATACTGGAGGGGTTCGGATGATAACCTGAAGATGGATTATTAGTCATAGATGCAGTTGGATGGTGGTCTATGTATAATGTTGTAATGCCCAATCAAGTTCCAAAGGAGTCAAGATGATTAGTATATGCATGCATTGCTTTCTCGATGTTTGTCAATTGCCCCACTGTAATTTGTTCACCCAGCATGTTATCTATCTTAAGGAGAGCCACCTCTAGTGAACTATGGATCCCGGTCCTTGTCTTTTACATACAATCTACAATCTGTTACTGCTTTGTGTTTACTTTCTGCAAACTATTACTTCCTTCCATTCGATACGTTTAATCCTTTGTTTTCAGCAAAACACGGTGAGATTGACAACCTCATCGCAAGTTGGGGACAAAGTTCTGTGGTTGTGTTGTGTAGGTCTCCACGTTGCTACTAGCACCGGTAGTGCGCCCTGCCAAGGCTCAGCTAGCAACACCTTTGGGGTGTTTCCTTGCTCCTACTGGTTCGATTAAACCTTGGTTAAATAAGTGAGGGAAACTTGCTGTTGTGCTCATCATACCTTCCTCTTGGGGTTCCCAACGAGCTCTACATCAATACTGAGCCATCAGTACGTAGCTCTACATCAATTCTTCAGCCCAAAAGGCATCGTAACAAAACAGAAGGTTCTGAAGGGGGTTATGAATGAAGTTTTGACTTTGTCAGATTCCTTCATCCGGATTTGGTGCTAACCGGAATATGCGTCGACAAAACATAGGAGTTCTGAGCTTGCCGTAGAATCGATAACTTGATCAATCCTAGGAAGAGCAACTGGATCTTTGGGGCAAGCCTTGTTCAAGGTAGTATAATAAACACACATCCTTAAATCAGTGGTGTCCTTTTTAGGGACCATTATTGGATTGGCCGACCACTCAGTGTGGATGACCTCTTCTATGAATCCGGCTAACTCGAGCCGTGCTAGTTCCTTAGCTATTTCCTTATGCTTTTCATCGCCGAAACATCGTAAGGACTGTTTGACGGGTTTAGCATTCGGGTTTACATTTAAAGAGTGCTCGGCAAGTTCCCTAGGTACTCCGGTCATGTCAGATGGCTGCCATGCAAAGATATCTTGATTTGCTTTGAGGAAATTGACGAGCGCCTTTTCCTACGCGCTATCTAAGCCTACGCCTATCTGGGTCACCTTGGAGGGGTCATCATCCTTCAACAGCGTCTTCTTCGTCTCTTCTGATGCCTTGAACTCTGGATTCGGCTTTGTCACCTCCTTCTTCGTTGCGGCCATCTCGGACGGATCTATGCTCTTCTTGATCTCCTGGTACTCCTGGGCGTGCGGCACGGCTTCAGCAAAGGCATCATTTCCATCCTCGCACTCTCGTGCTTTCTTTGGGTCTCCCGTGATAGTGGTCACGCCGTTGGGACCTGGAATTTTCATCATATTGTAAATGTAACATGGACGAGCCATAAAAGCCTAGTAAGCCGGACGTCCGAATATAGCGTGGTACGCGCTCTTGAACGGGACCAGTTCGAAGGAAAGTGCCTCCGTCCGATAGTTCTTTGGAGTTCTAAAGGTAACATCCAAGGTGATTTCTCCCAGGGAATTTGCTTGTTTCCTGGGACAACCCCGTGAAGGATCACAGAGCTGTGGTTCAGCTGGGTCTCCGAGATCTTCATTCGGCATAGCATTTCGACATACAGAATATTAATATTGCTGCCACCGTCCATGAGAGTCTTGGATAAATCATAACCGTCAATAAGTTCATTAGCGATTAAGGCGTATTTTCCTCGCCTGTGTAGCTTAGGAGGATGATCAACACGGTCAAATGTGATTTCCACTTCCGACCAGTCCAAGAATTGAGGGATAGCCGGAACTGTTGCGTTGATCTCATGTAGAACTGATTTCTTGACCTCTGCTGGCTGAGATCCGAGGAAGGTGACATAAGTGTCTTTCTTGGTCGGAAATTTTTTCTTCCCTTCCGGCTTGGGATTTGAAGCATCAGCTTCCTCCATGTCGGAATCTTCCTTGGTCTCATTATCCTTTTCGGGATTCTTCTTTCCCTTCTTCCGCTTAGCTTTATAGCCAGCGGTATCATCTCTCTTAATGTCGTCATTGAAACGACACTCAGCGTTTGTGTCGGACGAGCCCCCATTGGCGTCTAAGTGATGCACGCATGGGTTATTGGCAACGTCGGCCCAAGAGTAGGGTTTGCCTGGTTGCTGGTCTCCTCTACCTTGAACTCTCGAAGTCTCACGACCGCGTTTGCGGCCTCCGCTACGTCCTCCTCGTGCACCAGACCCAAAAGTGGTAGTGACCACTGCCATTTCCGCGTTGGGTTTTTCTTCCGAGGTATTCTTGCGCTTCTGAGCTTGTTGCTTTGGTTGTTTTGCCGACTGTGGCACAGCTTGGGCGTTGAGTAATCCCTCTACATCGTCGTCAGCATCTGCATACTTGCTCACTGTTTCTATCATCTCTCCCAAATCAGTAACTTTGTCACACGCCAAGCGATGATACAATAAACCAATTAGGAGACCTGCAATGAATGTTTCAATCGTAGTTTGGTCATTTACTCCTTCACAGAAGTTCTTGGTGTCGATCCATCATCCGAGATAATCCTAGCAAGTTTCTCTGGCTTTCTGGGTGCAACGCTGTAGGTCTCCGACCATACAGGGCCTCTGGTATGTGCCTTCGAAATTCCGAAAGAACGCACTTTGCATGTCATACCAGTTGAGGATGGTGTTCTCCGGAAGTTCATTGAGCCATGATCGTGCCGTCTTCTCCAACATAAGTGGGAGATATCGGGTTGCGACTAGGCTGTTTCCGCCTTTGGTGATGCAGCAAGCTTGGAAAAAATCCTGTAGCCAAGTATCTGGCCGAGCTATGCCGTCGTAGGCTTGGATATGTCTTGAGATAGCAAATCCTTCCGGGAATCTTGTAGCTCTTATGCGTGGTCCGAAGCACTTTGGGCCCACATATATGTCATCATTTTCATAGCGCCGCGCCTCTATATTGGAGTTGATCATGTGCCTTGCATCATTTGGGGATAAAGATCATCCGGAGTGACAACTATGGCTGCGGTGCCTTGGAGCCGGACTTCAGCTTCTGTCACCACCTCTTCCACCACGACGCCCTCCTTGGCCTCCTTGGGAGCCGTTGTGATGGCTACTTGGCGGAGAGGGTGGAGCAACTGGGTTATTTCCGGCTAATCGCCGGCCTCCATCCAGAGCGTCATTATTCCGGTTCCGGGGAGGGTCTTCATTGTGACGAGCCCCCTGCCGGCTTGACTCGGCATGGTGTCCGTCGTTCCTTCGCCTGTCATCCGGACGGCTTGCATGTCTAGGAGGTGGCATTCTTTGTCGGTCCTCCTCTCGATGTTTCTCTTTATCTTCTTCCATGCGGTCTTTCAACTCTCGCCGGGGAGGGTTCCTCGGATTCAGTGCAGCAATTGCCTCTTGCTCCGCAACTGGGTGAACGTTACGCTAGTCACATGCAGGTTTGTGGTGCTGTCCTGAAGATCCAGTTCTTGAGTAGTTGTCTTCCCGACGGTCGGAACGACGGTGTTGCTCTGGAACACGTTGGGGTCTTACGTCGGCCCATGCCGGATCTGTGCGACATTGGTCAGAATCTGAGACCAGTTTTTGACTTTCGGACAGTGCGACCTTTTGCTGCTCCAGTCCTTTGTTGAGTAGTTTGATTCCCAACTGGATCTGCTCCAGGCCTGGATTAGCCGATACGATTTCTTGAGCCGCAACGGTGTTCTGTACTGGCGTTGGATACACCCAATCCCCGTTGCTGTCGCATCGAGGCATCCCAAGTTCTCCTCCAAAAGGACTTTGTGAATCTGTGGGAATTGGTCATCATGAGTATGACGTTTCTTGGTCTTCTGATGTTCCCTGGAATTGTACTTCTCCGCATTTGCCATGCATTTCTTTTCCTCCTCAATGTTTTTGGCTTCATCGAGGAGTACTTGGCGACGCGCTTCTAGGGCCTGTAACCTCTCGTCCAGCTCTTCAGCAGTAAGTTCTGCAGTTGTAGGAATAGGTGTGGTTAATGCAACATCGATGATTTTACGCGCACCTTCAGTGATCACATGTCCATCCACCGATTCTTCTTTTTTGGGCTCGTCTGGGATGAGTGCTCCATCCGAGTATTCTTCGTATTCCTCGGCAATCACCTCCTCTGCCGGAGGATCTTTTGTCGGGGTCTTGTTCTTCTTCTTTGCCTTCTTGGCAGCGCCGGTAGCAAAGACGGCTTTGGGTCCGTTTCCTGGAGTCAAGCTCTGATCGGTACATTCGGACATCTGGACTTCGGGATTATCTCCGATTTCCATGTCATGCTGCGCTTTGGGAGAGTTTTCCCCGGATCGTTCATCCATGGCTTCTTCTTCCTCTGCAGCTTTGGAGTTATACTCCTCTTCATATTCCACGGAGAACTTTCGGAAATCTGCTGACGCCATCGATTCATCCGAGGATGAGGGTGAAGGGAATATGCCCGAGAGGCAATAATAAAGTGGTTATTATCTTATTCCATGTTTATGATATATGTTTATTTTGCATGCTATAATTGTATTAATTGGAAACGTTAATACATGTGTGTTTAATAAACAAAATACAAAGTTCCTAGTACTGCCTCTCATATAAACTAGCTCGTTGATTAACAAGATGATCAAGGTTTCCTGATCATGGACATTGGATGTTGTTAATAACGAGGTCACAACATTGGTGGAATGATGTGATGAACATTCATCCAAAGTATAGCATTACGATCAGAGTCATTATGTTTATATTGCTATAACATCATACAAAGTAATCTTAGTCCTTAGACCATGAGATCATGTTAATTGCTGACACCGGAAGAGTATCTTGATAACATCAAATGTCACACTGTAATAGGGTGACTATAAAGGTGGGTTCAGTGCTACAAAGGTGTTATGTTGAGGCTCATGGATAAAGGGTGGAATTTTTCCATCCCGATGACGGATAGATATACTCTGGGCCCTCTCGGTGATATCACATTAAGATAGCTTGCAAGCAAGTGATGTGATCACTAGAATGTTATATCACAGGAATGAGAAAAGAGTGCATGTCGGCAATGAGATCAAACTAGGTATAGAGATACCGATGATCGGATCTCG
Organism: Avena eriantha; assembly: GCA_910589775.1. Classification (NCBI taxonomy): domain Eukaryota; kingdom Viridiplantae; phylum Streptophyta; class Magnoliopsida; order Poales; family Poaceae; genus Avena; species Avena eriantha. The sequence goes on from OU342746.1 coordinate 121,129,298, forward strand.
GACTTGTAATATATCGTGAGACAAAGGGATTTAGTTACTAGCGTTAAAGGTTCTCACGATCACAGAAGTCATCGTTGAATGTGTAGGAGTCAGTACGGATCTCTAGGTCCCGCTTCTGATTATTGATCTGAGAGGGGTCTCGATCATGTCTGCATTATTCGCGAACTGTAGGGTGACACACTTAAGGGATACCGACACCATTGGGAGCAAATATGTTTCAGATAAAGATTTAAGAAAGCGGTGGAATTATTTCAATAGACACCAAAACTGTTTCGGGTGAAATTGCTGAAATTGGTTCTGTATGTGATATTGAAATGTTGCAGGGGGTTTTATGTGAATGTTTGTTAATTAAAGTAATTAAACAAAATTCTGAATAAAATTAATAAAAGAGTTTTATTAAATGAGAGAGCATTAAATTTGGAGAAATTTAATGCATTTAAAGTGGAGACTTTAAAAGAGAATGTGAATGGGCAAATTTATGTGGAGGGAGTTACCACCACATGAATGAGGAGGTGAGGGGTCACCCCTTGGGGCGCCGGCCATGGCGAGGGGTACCCTCCCCTCCTCCTATAAAAGGCCCCCCCTCTCACACCTTCATAGACACACCTCCTCGTGAAGGATCTCTCTTCCCCTCTAGTTATTCCCCATGGTCTCGGATTAGCGAGATACATGTTCCCGGTGGCTTTATCTAGAAAGGAGTTGCTGCTTCTGCTGCTTTGCTAGAGCGAGGGACGGAGGTTGTCGGGGTACCGGATGTGTGTGCTATCACGGATTCACCACTGCTTTGCGGTGCTGGACTTGCTGGAGCTGGATCTGATGGACGTGCTGGAGCCGGACCTGCTGGACTTCATCACGATCTTGAGATCGGCAAGTGTACGACTACATCATCCACGAGTTCCAACTCATTAACAAAGCTTTGTTGTCTTCGAGGGTAAGTTCTCTATGGATGTATATCCACCCGTTGCTTGTATCTAGTAGATAGATCTTGGCGTATAGTTCCCATCGTAGGAAATTTTTTGTTTTCTATGCTGTGAACCCCAACAGTGGTATCAGAGCCTGATCTATGCATAGGTGCTTTGCACGGGTAGTACACATATGTTTATATGTGGGCGATGATGATCATGTTATTGCTTCTTTCATGTATTTTGGATATTGGTGGCATAGTGGGATGAAGCGGCCCGGACCAACCTTACATGTCATCGTACATGAGACTGGTTCCACGATTGACATGCAACTAGTTTTGCATAAGTGGCTGGCAGGTGTCTGTCTCTCCTACTATATTCAATATCTGATTTACAACGAGTTGCTAATAACTTGGTTATCCTCATTGTGGTTCCATGTTCGTAGGTAATAACGGTTCTATCTCTGAAAGCCCTAAGCCACGTAAAACTTGCAGTGGATAAATTAGAGGCGTCTAGTTTAGATCATTGCTGGGCTAGTGTCATGATATGGTAATGTTGTAAGTAGATGTATGATAGATACTCTTACAACACACCTAACGTGTAAGTTCCATATACCTTGGCCTTACACACCAAGGAATGATAGAGATCATACCATGATGCATATGATAGAGATCAAATGCATGGACCATATCATCTCACTTTACACATTAGATGTTTGCATCTTATATTGCTAGTTTGGCGTTTTAGTAGCATTTTAAGATGATCCCTCATTTAGATATCAAGATAAAAATGTGTTCTTCCTTAAGTATGCACCGTTCTATGGATCGTGTTTCGAGACATCACGTGATGATCGGATGTACTCGACTCTACGCTTTCATACAATGGGTGTAAGACAGTTTTACACACGCGAGTACTAAGGTTCTTACTTGGCGAGCCTAGCATGTACAGACATGGCCTCGGAACACGGACCAAAAGGTTAAGCATGAGTCATATAGTTGATATGATGCCCATATTGATGCTCGCCTTTGAAGCTACACCGACTCACGTGATGATCGGACTTGGTGTAGTGGATTTGGTTCATGTAATCACTAAAAAGGCACGAGGGATGTCGTTTTTGAGTGGGAGTTCATTTCTAATTTGGATTAGTCGAACTCAATTTGTCATAAACTAAATCGAAGTGAATTTGCATAATTTGTTGTAGTCATTGGCATATGTTCACTACCTTATGCTTAGTTTTAATTGAGATAATAGAACTATAGAATTCTGGATATTTACTTTACGAATTGGTATCATTTTGTTTTGAATGTCAATTTAAAGTTTAGAAGTCATATTGTGAACTTTCAGCAAACTCTATTTACTCCATGAAGTTTAATAAGCAGTATTAAATCAAGAGTAAGAATTCCAATGTTAGTATCTAAAGTATCATGTTTGCCTCCATGATTCTTGATATTCAAAAGTTGTTTTTATATCGAGGTTATCTAGGAGCTGAAATAAATATTTCAGAAACCATCATGTGTGAAAGTTATTGTGATATCCGAAACAATGTTTTTGGTTGCATTATGATAGAGTATAATTTAGCAAAATACATATTCTCATATTGTATGAGAGTGTGTTAAGGTTGGAGATGCTAGGCGTCCTAATCTACCAAAAAGGTTTTGGGAACTAACATTATACTCGCGACTATTTCTTATAGGCTATAGTAGCTTGATCATGAAAGTTTTCATGATAAGGATGAATAGAAGATGTAAGTAAAATGTTTACTACACTAATAGATTACTAAAGAATGGATTTTTGAAAGAACACCAAACATTTGATGATGGTGATCCACTTCAAAGTGCAAGTCCAAAGGTATTAGTATTTGACTATATACGCTTTGTACTATGTGTCATGTGAATGACACCACTATTGATGTTGATAGATTCTTTTAAAAGGAAAAGGAATTGTTGAAAGAGAATCTATAAAATATGTGACAGAAAAGAAAAAGTTGGAAATGTCCAGCTTAGGTATATAGAAGATATACATGTTATGGTTGTATTCCTTACGTGTTAAACTATGTGGTTCTTAGGTATTGGATACCAGTATTGGATACCGAATTGTTTGGTATGAAGTATCATACAGGACAACGCAATTCATGAACTATAATGGCCTAAGTAACTAGCAATAGAATAAGTGATAATGTTCATCGAAAACAAATAAAGTGTTATTGTGTTTTTCGTTGTCGTCAAACCTAGCCTTCAAGATTTGTTTTAATAATTGTTATTTTGTTCCGGTATTACGAGAACAATGGTTGTTCAAATAATTACCGTATTCCATAAAGGATGGATGAACTTTTACAAGTCTAGTGGGAGAAATCACATCCATAAAAACTATTGCTAAAATGTCGCAAGACAAATGATTGAAAGATCACTTATGAAGTGACATCGCTGTTTAAATTATATTGGAAATAAAACATGAAGAAACTCCATGTTGATGGATTTTTGGAGTCTTTGATTTTGATCAATTGACGCTTGTGAGACTTTCCTCGAGATAATTGAAACTCCGTCCATAGGCCAAAGAGGACCAGATGACTAACTTATTGGATATTATACATATTGATGTATATAGTCCATTATATGTAGCCATATGCGATGGATATTTTTGATTTATATGATTTCTCCAGAAATTTGAGTGAATATATCTATATATTTACTTAATAAGGATGAAGTATGAAACATTTGAAAATTGTTCAAAGACTTTCAAGATGAGGTGGAAAATCATTATAACAAGAAAATAAAGAGTTTATGATTCGATCATAAAGGAAGATATTTGAGTTACATGTTTATCAAAAACACCTAAGATTTGAGGAATTGTTCCATGATTTGTGTTTCCCGATAAACCATAGGAGTATGGCATATTCGAGAGATGAAATCAAACCATGTTTGACATGGTAAGATCAAAGGTGTCATTTATAAAACTGCCATTATGTTTTAAGGATTGAAGCTTTAGAGACTACCGCTTTTACACTAAAAAGAGCACCATCGTGATCCGTTGAAATGACACCATATAAGTTATGGTTAGGGATAAAACCCGAATTGTCTTTTCTTAAATTTTGGTATGCTATGCATAAGTAAAATGTTTACAACCAAAGTTGGATAAGCATGTCTTTGTAGGTTATCCCAAAGAATTTGTTAGGAATTTCTCCATAACACCGAGGACAAAAGAGTTTGTTACTTGGAACGTCAAGTTTCTTGCGAATTAATTTTGCGTGAAAAGTTAAGTGGGAGGACAATAGAACTTTGATAAGGTTGTTGAACCTTAGCTATATGTGCTAAGTAGCACAGCGCCGGAAAGTGTCCCGGTGGCGGCCACAATGCTCATGGCTCCCGTGATTACAAAGGTTGTGATCTCGGAGATTAGAGTTCCTATTGAACCATGTGGGTCGATAAGAATCAAATAGTGTGATTTGATAAGCAAGTCGTTATTGTTTTCACAATGATGAACCGACTACATGCAAAGAAGCAATGATGGGCCCTGACTCCATAAAATGACTAGAAGTCATAGAATCCGTGATAGTATCCATACACGAGAAATCAAGTTTCTGAACTTGGAAGACCCTCTGGAAGGGCGTGAAGCCTATCGGTCGTGTTTGGATCTATAAAGAAATAGACATGGATGTTTAACATCTATGAAATAGTTGACATGTTAGAAAGAAGTTTACGACAATGTTCAAGGAGTTGAGTATGACAAGATTTGATCTTTCATAGCGATATTTAGTCTTGACAGATTAATGTAGCAACCACTACATATAATTTGATGTATGGTAGTTGAACAAACAAAACAATGTTCTTCTAATAGAGTGGTTACCTAGGAGTGTACAAGACACGGCCCGAAGGGTTTTGTTAACTCAAAGGGTGCTAAAACGGCATGCAAACTTCAATAGTTGAAGTAAGCATAGCGGAGTCGGAATCTTCACCATGATGAAACTGTTAAAAGAGTTTAAATTCATCAGAGATGATGAAGATGCTTGCATTTGCAAGAAATTAAGTGGGAGCGCTGAGACATATTTCTAATACATTATGTAGAGAACATATTGTTGATTGGAAATGATGTATCTTGTATTGACAGAAGTTAAGAATTTCATTAAAATAAGATTTCGATGAAAGACTTGGGCAAACCTGAAATATTTGGCATCAATATCTATATGGATAGATTGAGGCGCTAATATGGTTGTGTTAGACATACATATGTGAGATATTGAAAAGGTTCAATATGGAAACAACAAGAAAGGTTCTTGCTGCATGGAAAGGATTGTATCAAGATTCAAGTGTTTCAACACTTGGTGAGTAAAATCAAATGAAGATTTTGATCGATTATACCATGATATGTATATATCCAGAATGTCCTATGCTCTAAATGTTATGAGCACATACCAGAATGATTCATAAGATGATCATTTGACAATAGTAAAGATATTCTTATGAGCTTTGGAAGAACTAAGAATATATCATGTATAAGTGACAAATAGTTAAAGGCAGTTCATTATAAAGTGTTACATTGACACTAGTTTTGTCGCAAGATACAAATTAAATTTATCTCAATTTAGACTATGGGTGGCACAATCTAATGGAAAGGATGTTCCATGATGGATTTGGATAAGTTCCAAAGTTGAAACATTGTGACGGATACTACAACAAAAGGCTAAGTATATGACTGCTATAGTAGCAGCAAAGGGGGGTATTTGTGTTAAGAAGTTTGTTATCAAACTAGGTGTGGTTCAAACTGGGCTAATACTATCAAGATATATTGTATAACAATAATATCAACATATTTTAACCCGAACAAACTAAAGGTCTCACTAAAGGACCAAATTTATACAATGCCATCTCATTTGAGAATGAGTGATGCATAGAGACGCAAAGACATGCAAATACACACGGACCTGAAAGTGCCAGATCCGTAGATTATGTTAACCACTAGCAAACACATATATTCAACACCTAGGTGTTGTATATACAAGTTTACAAGCTAGATTATTGACTCTAGTGCAAGTGGGAGACTGAAGGGAATATGCCCGAGAGGCAATAATAAAGTGGTTATTATCTTATTCCATGTTTATGATAAATGTTTATTTTGCATGCTATAATTGTATTAATTGGAAACGTTAATACATGTGTGTTTAATAAACAAAATACAAAGTTCTTAGTACTGCCTCTCATATAAACTAGCTCGTTGATTAACAAGATGATCAAGGTTTCCTGATCATGGACATTGGATGTTGTTAATAACGAGGTCACAACATTGGTGGAATGATGTGATGAACATTCATCCGAAGTATAGCATTACGATGAGAGTCATTATGTTTATATTGCTATAACATCATACAAAGTAATCTTAGTCCTTAGACCATGAGATCATGTTAATTGCTGACACCGGAAGAGTATCTTGATAACATCAAACGTCACACCGTAACAGGGTTACTATAGAGGTGGGTTCAGTGCTACAAAGGTGTTATGTTGAGGCTCATGGATCAAGAGTGGGATTTGTCCATCCTAATGATGGATAGGTATACTCTGGGCCCTCTCGGTGATATCACATTAAGATAGCTTGCAAGCAAGTGATGTGATCACTAGAATGTTATATCACGGGAACGAGAAAAGAGTGCATGTCGGCAACAAGATCAAACTAGGTATGAAGATACCCATGATCGAATCTCGGACTTGTAATATATCGCGAGACAAAGGGATTTAGTTACTAGCGTTAAAGGTTCTCACGATCGCAGAAGTCATCGTTGAATGTGTAGGAGTCAGTATGGATCTCCAGGTCTCGCTTCTGATTATTGATCTGAGAGGGGTCTCCATCATGTCTATATTATTCGCGAACCGTAGGGTGACACAATTAAGGGATACCGACACCATTTGGAGCAAATATGTTTCAGATAAATATTTAAGAAAGCGCTAGAATTATTTCAATAGACACCGAAACTGTTTTGGGTGAAATTGCTAAAATTGGTTCTGCATGTGATATTGAAATGTTGCAGGGGTTTTATGTGAATGTTTGTTAATTAAAGTAATTAACAAAATTCTGAATAAAATTAATAAAAGATTTTTATTAAATGAGAGAGCATTAAATTTGGAGAAATTTAATGCATTTAAAGTGGAGACTTTAAAAGAGAATGTGAAGCGGCAAATTTATGTGGAGGGAGTTACCACCACATGAATGAGGAGGTGAGGGGTCACCCCTTGGGGCACCGGCCATGGGGAGGGGTACCCTCCCCTCTTCCTATAAAAGGCCCCCTCTCACACCTTCATAGACACACCTCCTCGTGAAGGATCTCTCTCTCCCTCTAGTTATTCCCCATGGTCTCGGATTAGGGAGATACATGTTCTCGGTGGCTTTATCTGGAAAGGAGTTGCTGCTTCTACTGCTTTGCTAGAGCGAGGGACGGAGGTTGTCGGGGTACCAGACGTGTGTGCGATCACGGATGCACCGCTACTTTGCGGTGCTGGACTTGGTGGTGCTGGACTTGCTGGAGCTGGATCTGATGGACGTGCTGGAGCCGTACCTGCTGGACTTCATCACGATCTTGAGATCGGCAAGTGTACGACTACATCATCCACGAGTTCCAACTCGTTAACAAAGCTTTGTTGTCTTCGAGGGTAAGTTCTCTATGGATGTATATCCACCCGTTGCTTGTATCTAGTAGATAGATCTTGGCGTATAGTTCCCATCATAGGAATTTTTTGTTTTCTATGCTGCGAACCCCAACAGCGAGTACGTCGGCATTTGTTCCAATCGCCTCCAGCACAGAGTCGGTGTTGTCTCCAGCATCGGCAGTGCCGGATCTGGATCCCACATATCCGACAAAGAGTGATGCGTGCCTCCTGAGATAGTTGCGGCTTTCACGATCTGCTTCCTCGAAACACCTGATGGTTTCAAGAATATCGTCTATGTTTGCATCTTGCATCATCATGCGTCACAGCGTGTACCTCAGGAAAGTCATGTCGGTCCCGGCGTTGCCAGAGCCAGAACCATCGTTGTTGTGCTCCTCCTGGATTTCGACTTCAGCGGGTGGGTCGATCTAGGATTCGGTCTCTCCGGGGAGATCCACTCCAAATTCAACTTGAACTGCCAGGTCTGCTTCAGGCTCAGATTTCTCCACTATCTCCGCAATAGGTGCGGGCTGGGTGGGATTAGGGTTTTCTGAGATCCGGAACTCTGCCGCCTCCGAGGACAAAGGGGATCCAGAAATTTCTTCTTCCTCTATCATCACCACTGGGGTGGGTGGGGCAGGTTCAGCAAAGCCGATGAAAACAGCGATCTCGCCAAAAGACATGATGGTGTAGGCAGTCACAGCCTCCCTAGCCGGAATCTAGGTCTCGTCGAGAACGATGAGAGGGACGTTGTTGGCGTAGAGGATGCGACCGCTGGCCATAGTCTCGCCGATTCCGATTCTTGTAGATTCCGCTCGGAACGCAGATCCGAAGCTCACTTGCCCCACGGTGGGCGCCAACTGTCGTCGGATTGATGACAAGTACGCCATGAGGGGGTCCTCGAGGCGTGCGGAAGAGAGGGGAGTGATACGTACGATGTTCCGGGACGGTGAGCACACAAGTTTACCCAGGTTCGAATCCGCCGGCTTGGACAGATCCTACTCCTGCTAGCAATCCAGTAATATGACAGAGCCGGAATATGGGTTACAAGGGTTCGCCTATGCGAGTTGAGATTGTAGACAATTGGGTTAAGGTAGGTGCTCTAAAGGCTCTCCCTAGGACGGCTTATATAGATATCCGGCCTAGGGTTTACAGGAGAGATCTATCCGGCTACGACTAAGAGTCAGTTACAGAGTACATCTTTAACTACAAGTAACACTATGGGCCTATGTCAGTAAGTCTTCTGGGCCTTCCCGTAGCCGGACTGGACTCTGTTTCCTCTCCCTGACTGGGCCACCCGTGAAGCAAAGCTCTAACCTGAAGTGGGCCATGCTGGTTAGTGAGGAACTATGAGGATACCCGGAAAGTATATCCCTAACAGGAGGCAATATATAGGCGGAAGGAGAGGCCGAGGGGGTGCCTGGGGCGGCCAGACCACCCCCTGGCGTGGGCCAAGCCTGGTCGCGCGGCCAGGTGGTGTGGCCGGGCCCCAGCCCCTCTCCGTCTCGTATTCTGGCTCCGGGTGTCCCACGGTTAAAAACTGACTTTGGCTTTTGTCCCGTCCAATTCCGAGAATATTTATTTTCTGACTTTCCTAGAACCAAAAACAGCAGAAAACAGGCAGCTGGCACTGTGGCTCTTGTTAATAGGTTAGTCCAAGAAATCATATGAAAAGTACTCCAAAATGTGGACAATAAATAAGAAAGTATATAAAACCAAGCATGGAACATCAAAAATTATGGATACGTTAGCAACGTATCAATATCTTCAGCCTATTTCGAGAGTTCGGTTGCATGATTTTATAATTCATGTACAGAGTAATGTTTTGAGTGCGGGATGGAGTCATGACCATACCACTACTTTTATCATTCGCTCTTGTACATTGAATTTGTGGATTAATGCGATTTTACTCATTCCATAAAAGTTAGAAGTGGCATCTATCTCTTGATACTTTCACTTCCGTCCTTGTTTCCAGAGTGTTCTCTCCAAGAGCGTAATCAGTAATCTCTTGTTGGTGGTCTCGTTATTTCAAGATGGAGCAAAATCTTCAATGATCTGGTGGAAATAAATGCAAATCTTCTCTGTCCTTTTCATTCTACCGGTGCTCGACATCGTCAACGAGATGGATGGAAGATATCTTTGACTTCCATTTTGTCAATTCTTCTCTTTTGGAAAAGCCAATTATGGTCGATGACATCAATCGCAAAATCTATTGCAATAACCCCGTGGTTAAGGAAAGCAATAAGCATCTCTACAACAACTCCAGATATTCAGCATTCAACTTATTCTCAAGATTCCACCATAAACTTGTATCACCTCCTTCTCTTGAAGATATCTGCACACCTCAACTGCGTGATCCTTCGGTTCTTACCAGCACAAGAAGAATCTAATCCGAGAAGTCCTTAATTCTAATCTTTTCGTCGACATCAAGGAACTCTATTGTTTGAAGGCAATATTGTTTCTCCAAACTTCATTTCTTAAATCTAAGGGAAGAAACAAAGTTGTTTTCATAGTAGTTGGTAACTGCTCCAAAGTCATTCTTTTCTTCCGACGAAACAAAGAATCATCTTCACGCGCATATGTTGATCTTTAATCCTAACGATGTGTCTTTTTTTCCTCTCTTTGATACACCGTCTTTCATAATTCTTTCAAGAAGTGTTTCTATTGTTTTATCGTGTTTCTCGAGAACACTGGAGCTATCTTCATCCTATCTTTCTCATCTCACAACAACTCTCCAGGTTCTTCAAATCCCTTGTTTCTAAGAAGCAAAATGCAATACTCGTAACAAGTATAGCAAGTTTTGCAAGGTGTAATGGTCGCACTATTCCCTTGTTCATCAACTTGGGAATGCGAGGATCACCTTCGTTCTGAACACCCGCATCTTTTGTATCTTCTTGTTTTTCTAGGAATCTCGGGGCGAGATTCTTGTTTAGTGGGGGAGAGTTGTAGCATCCCAATTGTCTAAATATTGCAATGCTACTTGCCTAGTCTATATATTTCTACTTCCTACATGTCATTAATTGCATTATCATTATATCATGCTCATGTCACCATGCCGCATTGCATTTGAGCATCATATCAACCCTTGCACTTGTTATGGCTTGCTTGTGTTGTTGCGATCACCACTACTATCTTCCTCTTTGCAACTCTCTATTTTGTTTCTACAATTTTGGGATTCCATGCTAGGGTTCCATTATTTTTTTCCTAATGGTTTCATCCAATTTGCAAACCCAAATATTTATTCTAGTAAGTGCCCAAATTGGACATGCTACATGTGGGCATCATCTCCCATTTATTATTTTTCATCTTACCTCTTTTATTTACCCTAAGGCTTCTCTTCAAAATTCCTTTAAAACGTTCAAAAGGGGTTTGTTTAAATCAGGATACTTAAATTTGAAACAAAGCAAAAGAAACAAATAAATAAGGAGAAACAAAAAAAGAACAGAACAAAATGTAAGAGAGAGAGTAGCAGTAGCCCACCGTTCTGGCCTAGCCGCAGCAGCAGAGAAGCCCAGCAACATGCCCTTCCTCCCCGACCCATTCCTTCTCCTCTCCTTACCCTTTTCCTTCTCAGCCTGATACCCCTTCACCAAATAGAATAGCGACGCCGTCCTGTTCATCTCCTATGCCCCCATCTCCCCTCTCTCTGTGTCGCGCGGCAGGTGGCCGTCGTCGTCAGCCTCGTCACCCCCTCCCTTCTTATCAACCATGGAGTCCTCTGTCGAACCCTAGAATCCCTAGCTCCCAGTGCCGCAGCTTTCCCCTTTGTCTTTCTTCTTCTTCAAGCACACTGAGCGCCGCCGGCTCTGCCTCTGCTTGGCACCACCGCCTCCATCTGCCCCCGTCCGAGACGAGCACATAGAAATGTGCGCCATGACTCCCTCAACCACCTGGAAGGATCAAATCGACCTGGGGCACCACGTATCGATGACACGGTCGTTGTTTCCTCACTCCGACCATCGTGCTCTGGTGTCAATTCCGGAAACCCTACGCCTCCTCCGAAATTCATGGCCAATCTACAACCTCCAATGTGATAAGGCGGACCTCACAGACCTCTCCATGTTCTCTACCTCCCTCTCTACTGTGCTACCGGTGTTGACCGCCACATCCTTCCGCAGGTGCTCATCACCGGCAACCTCCGGTATGCCCTGGGCTCTACGCCGCTCGTTTCTGGCTCGCCGTGACATGGCGTGTCATCCGCGAGTACTTCCGCACCCAACTCACGCCCAGGACTTCTCTCCTTCAACTCCCCTGACAAAGCCGAGCACGGCCATCGCAATTCCACCTCAACCTGCATCACCAGCATGTCGTTGTTGCCATCGTCTCCAGGCCATCCAACGCCTCCAGTGAGACTTCACCTCGCCTCGTCCCTCCCTGTTTTTCCCTTTGTTCTCTCCACGCACGTGCACCGCACCATGACGCACGCCATGCCATTCCCTCACGCACCAGCGCACGCACCAGCCTGCAAACACGATGACAGTCACATCAGAAAGCCCGCGAGCCGCCTCTATTTTCTGTCAAGTTTCCCTGCCGATGCAGTCCGTATTTGAGAAAGCTAGCTAAATCAAAGTTGAAGCCTGCAGTCCCCTCTGCAACTTTGGTTTTTGCAGCACATCCAATTTCCGCCTAGATCCATCGATATCTTCGTCAGAATCTCTAGCTAGCTAGTCAAATTCGCATATAATCTTCAGTTCGTCAGAGAGCAATTCGTGAGCCTTTTCTAGAACCCCCGGAGCTTTCCAAACCATCACTGCGACGTCCCCGGCTTGCACACGTGGCAACGCCCTGTTCGAGCGCGCATGTGGACCCGTTTTCTTCCTGTCCCCACTCGTCGGTGACTGTGGCTAGCATAGGCCTTGGTAACCAAAGTTTCCCACACTTTTTCTAAATAATAAATAATAATTCCAGAAAATGTTTAAATTTAAATAATCCGAATTTGATAAATTTTCCAAAACGAAAAGTGTTTCAAATTTAAACTTGAATTCAAACATAAATTCAGATTTGACCAGAGTCAACCCTAACTAGTCAAACCTGTGATATTTGACCCCTTTCTGAATGTTTTGCATTTAATAATAATTTAAAATTCACAAATTCAAATTTTGCAAATGATATATCAGAAAGTTGGGAGGAATTAAAATATGCCATCCAAAATAATTTTTGAGACATTCAAAATTTCCAAATTATTTAAATGTCAATAAATGCCTTTTTTGATAAATCTATAACTTTAATTCCATAATTCTGAATTCGGTCAATAATATGTCTAAATCGATCAGTACGACGAGCCCGTTCTGATTATGCATTCCATGATATGAATTGAAGCATACATCATGTAAATACGTAAAAACCTGAATGGTTTATGTAACTAAAACTTGACTAAAAGTTAATGAAAATGCGTAATTCTTGTTCCCACACCCCTCACCCATGCCATGATATATTATACCATGCAATCGTGCATCATTCCATCATGGCATACCTTGTTTTGCTTGTCGCATATATTCATATGGTTGCGCACTTTATTTATTTCGGCCCTTGTGTGTTTGGCTTTTATCCGGATAGACACTGAGCAAGGAGAATACTCGGAGCCTTAGGAGTATTACATGAATCCTTCCTATCCTGCAACAAAACCGCCAGGCAAGCAATTCCCCATGCTTGCATACATATAGTACCTATGCATACATTGAGTCGCGATTGCATTAATTTGGAATCCCAAGTACTGCACAACCTTTACTTTTAAACCCCACCAAAAATTGTTCCTCAATCCTATGAGCCATTACTAGTGGAGTTGTTTGAGCCATGCGAGTCGTAGAACTGCATGTGTAGGGTTTGTCCGAGTCTTTGGATAATGAGGTACCTAAATAACTTAAACTGTGTAGTAATGGAATAACTAAAGAAAGAGGCACCAGTGGGCAATAGCTGTTATTTGGTTCTTCCACACTCACTTGTGTCCACCATAGGACCCTGAGTATTTGATTCATGTTCCTTGACTATCGCACTATCCGCATGTGGGACCATAAATCCCATTCGCCTGAGCTTAACGCACTTTATTTTCTTGGGGCCACAAACTAGTTTGGGGCTTTATTACTATCATGTACTTATGCCATGCGTTACTGTTTTATTTACGATTGTGCGTGGAGCACCTGTACTATTTAGGAAAAAACCGTGCCATGTTTCCGCTGTATCGACAAGCCTAGTCACACTTTCGGGTTCCCAGTCATTTACAACCGTCGCCACACACCATGGGTCCGTCGCGGAGCCGGTCGACTTCATAATGGGTAGCTTATTGGGGATGGACCCCTGAAATGATTTATGAATCTTGTGAATGCTTAGTCGTGAGGCGTCGTTGCGTTTTATTCAGTTCTTCCCGAGGTTGATCGTACCTGTGTTGCTATTTGTGCACCCCTGCAGGATAAATCTTTCTAAAAGTTGTGTCCACGGTAATGGACGACTTGGAGTATAGTTTCTCGATCATAGACAAGTATAACTAAAGTACCGCCTTTAATTTGACTAAGACATAACTAGTAAATAGTGCAACACTCATGGAATGGTTAATAAAATTTCCAACGAATGGGTGTTCTTCCGCCTTCTCGTCGATAAGCGAGAAGGAGGGCGAGCGATGTTTATTTATGTTGCTCATATAACTGTTCTTATTAATTAACGAACTACCGTCCATCTATAGTTGGGCGGATGTGGTAGGGTGTCTCTATAGAACTATTAGCTATTATTTCCCCCTGCAATTGCATCATCTCATGATGTTCCCTTTAGATGCATTAAGACTTTGTGAGTACCCCTAGGGTCTCACACAATAAATATTTGGTTTAGATGGATAAGTATACTCTCAGGAAGGTTACTGGGTCGAGGAGACTGATGATGGTGGCAATGACCATCAGGTGTAGAGATTCCAGGGATGGAGATCCATGAGATTTGTGGGTGGTATTATGCTTATTTCAGAGGCATCTTATACCAATTTGGTTCTTAATCCATACTCGGATCTTGTTGTCTGCTTCCGCTGGATACTCTGATGTGTGATATATGAGGATGTATCCAAAACTATTATATCTATCTAGGATATTTGGATTTTGTCGTATGGCGTTGCAATATTTCTATTTCTGTTAGATGGTGTGACTCTGATGTCTATTGTAAGTCGCTGACATACATACTCATTTGTGTATGTTTTGGTCGTGTTACCTGTTGACTACACTGCTCGCTCTTGTCCCGATGTTCTTAAAAGTGGATATGGGGTCGGCCAGTATCGTGCCCTGCTCTGCTTCGACAGGCCTACACGTGGGTGGCCTTGGGCCTCTACGGTAGAATCCCTTATCCACTTTTGGGTTCACCCAGGATTGAACTTAGAGCGTAGGGTCCGAGGTATTACACAGAGATATTCATCGGCACTGTCACCTGGAGCTCTGTATGAAAGCAACCTCATCGTCACCGTGCACTTCTGAAGTGAGGTTACCCCTACCATGCTGAAGCAGTCCTTCCTGCATATGAACTATGGGTTGAACTCTCGGATGGCATACACGATCTCAGGGAAGAGTTTCTGGCTCATCCTGAAATGGCGCTGACGAGGGGTAACCTCGGCAATACCCATAGTGATGGACTTAGGGCTTCGCGGAAAAGAGAACGCTAGGGATTTCATCGGATGTCGGGAAAACAATGAACTCAAAGTCGCCTGAATATTGGGGAAATCACACTATTACAAGTTGTCTTCTAGATTTCGATACCCTCGCTTGGGCTTCTCCCGTCCTATATATAATAGGCTGGGTCTCAAAGCTGTATGCGGATAGGTTTCATACACGCGTAATTACAATACCAACACAGTGTCGGTTCATAGTCTCTTTCCTAATACAATCAAAGTCTCTGTCGGTTGCTTCTTTGGGCCATCATCTGGAATCTTCATGGGTCGTAATCCTTTTACCCAGCATAGGGCAGCAAATTACAAGCATCCGAGTAATCGTACCTATGTCAGTAGCCCCCGAGACTCTACCTGAACCGTAGTTTCAGGTTGAGTCTCAAAGTTTCTTTTTCCTTTTCTTTTTATTTCTATTGCTTGATTTTTATTTTTTGTAGGGATTTTGGTACAACGATTCGGATGCTTCTGACGGATCGGGAATCAGTTAATTGCTCCTGGGCAAAAACAAGGTTATCCTACATCAAATTCAAGTCCACAGGCTCGAATCAGGAATTTATTACTGGCGTAATTCAGTTCGAGCCGCTGAGGTCTTACCGAATACTGAATTCTAGCTTCTATTTTATCAATTACCCAACGCGTCCGTCGGGATTTTTCAGCGTATCATTGATACAGATATTTTACTGGTCAGAGCACATTCTTGTGCGATTACCAAGCCGCACAGGACGAATCCTGGGGTCTTACCTTCATGTTTCTGAACACGACATCTGTATTTTTGTCGTGTTTGAGCGAGATCCGAGATTTATGTCTTTTTTGGCAGCTGGCCTGTTGGGCTGCCAATATTTCTGATTTATCAGATAGTTTTAATGCTTTATACTGGCTCCCGATGGGAGTAATCTCTCTTTTGAGGATACATTGATGTAAAACTCAAAGGTATTTTCAACCTTTAATATTTTTGTTTTATATGCAATTGTATTTCTATCGGGTGCGTGCCAGCACTCCCGATGGGAGTAGCCCCCGAGGCTATGTTCGAATGCCTGTATCTGGATATAGGCTCATATTTTTTGTTAGCTTGACAGAAAACATAGATCTTTTGAACAATAATAAGGAGCTCAAGGTATGAAAAACTTATCTCTTTATACATAAGGCAAAAAATCGATGATACATTATTTGTTTTGTTGGGTGGCCTTTAGCCGTTGGTCTGGATATTTTGGCTTAAGAATCCAAACTGTAACTCTTATCGTATTGTAAGTAATCTCATGTGTAAAAGCGTCGTAGTTGTGCTATGTTCCATGGATTTGAGTAATTTACTCATGTCTTCTTGTCTTGTAGTCGATATGCTCCTCTAGGAATAACTTTTGTGACAATTTATGGTCCTTCCCATGGTGATTCTAACTTCTTGTGGCCCTCTTGCTTGAGGCGAAGAACTAGGTCCCCTAATGCGACGGACCTAGGCCGCAATCTTCTGTTGTGGTAATTGCGCAAGTTTTGCTAGTACATAATTGCTCTTTGTAAGGCTTCATCTCGAGCTTCATCAAGTGCATATACATCATCTTCAAGTGCTTCTCTTGATTCCTCTTCATCATACGCAGTTACTCTTGGGGATTCATGTGACACCTCGACAGGAAGCACGGCTTCTGTGCCGTGGACCAGGAAGAAAGGTGTCTCTTGTGTCGAATTATTTGGAATCATACGTAAACTCCATAAGACAGATGGAAATTCATCAACTCATGCTCCTTTGGCTCTGTCAAGCGGCGCTAGTAGTCTTTTCTTGAGTCCAGCGGTAACTAATCCATTGGCTTTTTATACCTGTCCATTTGTTTGTGGGTGATCTACTGAAGCATAAATTACTTTGATACACATCTCCTCGCAGTACTCCTTGAACTCATTGGAAGTTAAGTTGGTCCCATTATTCATGATGATGTTGTTCGGTACACGAAACCGAACTACTATGGACTTGATAAAATTTAGAGCCGAAGTTCCGTCTTGGGTGGTGACAGGCATTGCTTCGATCCATTTAGTAAATTTTTTGACAGCTACTAGCAGAAAGACATGTCCTCCTAGCGATGATTTGTGAAGTTTTCCCACCATATCGAGTACCCATATGTGTGCATTTGTATTCAAATGTAAATTTTTAGTATGCACACATTGAGAGGGAGTCTCTTTCGTGTATTTAATGTTGGTGGTCATGTGATCTTTCTTGCAAATCCTAGTATTGTCAACTAACACCAAAAAGGGGGAGATTGAAAGAATATTTCATGGTTCCCTATGTTTTTTGTGTTAGATAACAATACCGTGGAGTTTCTAATGTGCACTAAGTGTTGCAGCAAAGTTTTTGGGTGTTTGGGGGCCGGATTATCCGCCCCCATCATGTGTCGGATTATCCGGTCTGACCATCTTAGCTAGGTCTGGCCACGCGCGAGCTTCTTTCTGGGGGCCGATTTTCCCCCGGACAGTCCGTCTCTAGGGCGGATTTTCTCCCCGGACCGGATAATCCGGCCTTCCTCTAGGGCCGGATAATCTGGCCCTAGAGAAATTACCCAAGGGAGCGTCTTTGCGTGCTTCTATCTGGGGCCCGATTTTCCCCCGGACAATCCGTTGCTAGGGCGGATCCCCCCCCCAGACGGATAATCCGGCCCTCCTCTAGGGACGGATAATCCGGTCCTCAGGAGAAGATGCCAAGGACCGCCCTACGCGAGCTTATATTCGAGGGAGGATTATTTTCCGGATAATCCGAGTCTGGGACGGAGTATTCCCCAGGCCGGATAATCCGGCCCTCACTTGGGCCAGATAATCTGGCTCCAACGGCTCTAGTTGGATAGGGGGTATAAAAGTCCCTTCAACCCCTCCAGTCAGAACTTATTGATTCATTCGAAAAAGATCAGATCTGTTGCAGAAGCTCTCTCCCGAGTTCTCCCACTTCAACCACCCGAAGGCTTCAATCTTTGGGGGAATTGAAGGAGGAGACATCACTCGTCGTCATCACGAATCAAGCGCATCAACTCCTCTCCATTCACTTGGAGA
This sequence comes from Avena eriantha, assembly GCA_910589775.1. Lineage (NCBI taxonomy): Eukaryota > Viridiplantae > Streptophyta > Magnoliopsida > Poales > Poaceae > Avena > Avena eriantha. Next base: position 121,147,483 of record OU342746.1, read on the forward strand.
ATCCCTGATCTAGTATTCTCATTGATATCTAGATCTTGTGCTTTATTATTGATAACTATTGTTCTTGTGGAAGCTTGTTGTCATTACGGGAGCCTCCAATTCGGTTGTGGAGTTGTGCCCTGCTAGTTGTGTAAAGGCGCCGATTCCCGCCTCGAAGGGTTCCTATAGTGGAAAGGTGGATCAGGCCTTTGGTGGCAGGATCCATCGGAGAACAGGGTGAGGCCTATTGTGGCGTGGTGGTCTTAGTACCGCCCACCCCTCCAACATAGATGTCCTTCCCTTAACAAGGAAGGAACTACGGTAAAAGAAATCATGTGTCTCCACGTGCTTCATCACGGTTTCCTCGTTCCTCACTTTACTCGCCTTTACTCACTAGTAGTTAGGTTTGCATATAGGGAAATTCTATATAGTAGTATATCTAGAGAATTTACCTTTTGTTTCAAGCCGAAAATTGAAAAGGCATTAAAATTTGAAGTAGCACCTATTCAGCCCCCCCTCTAGGTTCCCATACGATCCATTTCAATTGGTATCAGAGCCCCGGCTCTTTATTCGGGCTTAACTGCCTAAGATAAGTATGGGTACTAAGGAAAATGGGAATGAGGATGTGGACAAGGTCACAATGGATGACCTCAAGAAGTTGGAAACAACCTTGTTGAAATCCTTTGAGACCAAGATGGAGGAGATGCAGCAAATGATTGCTCGCCTCACATCATCTACATCCCCATCTCCATCTTCCTCTGAGGCCACCACTCCTCTATCCAAGGATAAGGCTCATGTTGGATCTAAGGAAGATGAAGTGGTAGGTAAAAAACATAATGTTTCCGCCTCCAAGAAGGGAAGTGGTAAGGAGGACTATAGTGAGGTTCCTCATCTATATTCTCCCGACCCACCTATCCATCATCCTCATATAAACAATAGGGGTGATCCACCCAAGCTTACTGCATCTTCATTTAATCAATGGCAATTCTTAATGAAATCTCATGTATGCAGTTCATCGATTGAGCTTTGGAGGATTATCAAAGATGGTCTTCATATTGGAGACCCCACCAACTTGACTAGGAGAGAAGTTGTGGATAGTCAACTGAATGCAACGGCTCTCCACATGATTCAGCTCGGAGTGGGTCCCAAGGACATGCCCCACATTGAGCACTTCAACACCGCCAAAGAAGCTTGGGATGCACTCACCGACCTATTCATTGGAAATGAAAGCTTGAGAAGAAATAGGTATGATGCCCTTAGCAATGAAGCTGAAGGATTTTACATGTTAGATGGTGAAGACCATGAAGATATGTATAGAAGGCTCAAGGGCATTGCAACAACATTTAGAAAGCATGGAGCCAGTCACATTGATGATGCTTGGATAAAAAGGAAATATGTGAGTGCTCTAATGCCATTTGAGCCAATGGACTTGAAGAGTTTGCAAGGTAGACACAACTACCATCAAATGACTTCCAATGAAGTCATGCAAGAAATGGCGTCATTCAAGGTTGCAGCTAAGAACGCTGAAGATTCCCGTGCCCGGGCTATTGGAATGCAAAAAGGAGTCAATGTTGCTCTAAAGGAAAATGTTGTTGAACAAGATGAGGATGAAAGAGGATACGAGGGTATCTCCATGGGCTATCCCGAGGAAGTCAAGTGTGCTCATGGTGAGTGCATGGCTTTCTATGCAAGGAATTTTTGGAAGGATATAGCCAAGGCCAAGTCTGAACTCGAGCGTAAGAATGGGTCAAGTGGAAGAAGAGAGAATGGCCCAAAACTGAGAACATGCTACAATTGTGGAGATAGGTTGCACTTCGTGGCTAAATGTCCATATCAAAGTAGAGAAGACAATGGTGGCAGGCTCATCCTTAAAGAAAAGTCCAAGGCACCTCAAAAGAAGCCATTTATCAAAAAGAATGGACCGTACAAGAAGCAACCCCAAATTGTCTTGGTGGCACAAGAAGAATATTCCTCTACAAGTGAAGACGAAGAGGATGAAGATAGTTCTCGAGAGTGGCTGCTATAGCCACCACATCTACCCTGCCATCACTCTTCGACTCTCCGAACAAAAATGTCATCAACAACAGCGTCACGTGCCTCATGGCAAGAGGGTCCTAGGTATCATCTTCTATTTCTTCGTTTCCTAAGACTAATATAAATATGGAGTCAACTTGCAAGAAGTTATTTCTTTGGACAATTTTTTCACTAACTTGCAAGGTGAGCACAAACTTCACTTTGATGCTCTTATGAGTCAACTTGCTCATTCTGAAGCTCTTCTCAAAGAAAAGGGTAGAATTGAAAGAGAAGATGCCTTGGAGATAGCCTCCTTGAAGAATGCCTTAGAAGAAGAAGAGGAAGCTCGAGTATCCTTGGAGGAGAAACTCGAGTCAATGGAGGAATCACATGAAGAGGTTGTTGCCCAACTCATGAAAGAACATGACAATGCTCTTGCTAAGGTAAAGAAACTAAAGAAGGAAAATGTTGAATTTGGGGCTGCTCATGCTAGACTCTCAAAGAAGTATGAGAAACTTGACATTTCTCACAAGGCATTGGAGAGTGAACATTCTACTCTAAAGGAGTCTCATGATCAGATCCAAACTCAATTGGACAAGTATGATATGCCCAGCACCTCCACTTCATCTTGTGGACACGAAGACATTGTTGAAGAAAATACAAGGCTAAAAGAAGAACTTGTAAAGGGATCTCAACATAAAGGTAAAAAGGTCCTAGATGAGGTGCTTAGCAAGCAAAGGACAAACAATGGGAAAGAAGGTCTCAGTTATGTTCCCAAGACAAAGAAGAAGAAGAACAACAAGAAGAAGAACAACAAATCAGCTCAACAAAAGACAAGCACCACCTCTAATGACAAGGCTAACTATGATGGTTTTACAAGGGCTAATAATCCTAATTATGAGTTATTTTGTGATTATTATGGTGATGTATATGCTAGCTATAGGTCCTTATGATAGTTAGATTTCTTGGTCTATTTGGGTTCCCAAGACCCTTGTCACTAACATGAGAGGACCCATTGAAAAATGGGTACCTAAAACCAAGTAACTTTCTTGCAGAGCTATGGTTCCAGTGTGTACTCGATAGCGGGTGCACTAGTCATATGACCGGAAGCAAGGAGATCATCTTGGAGATGCGACCAAACCATGATCACATAACCGTCTCCTATGGTGACAAGTCAAAATATGAGGTATTGGATCTTGGCAAAGTTATGGTTGCTCACGATATCTCTCTCGTGGACGTCATGCTTGTTGAGACCCTCGGTTACAATTTACTTTCAGTTTGTGCCCTTGGTAAGATGGGCTTTGCAGTTTTTATTGATGCTGATTTGGTGGTACTCTTGTGGAGCAAGTCTCTAAAGGTCCCTTTCATGGGATATGTCGAAAATGACCTGTACGTGGTGGACTTTTCGGGGAAAACCACTATAGGCCCGATGTGTCTTTTCTGAAAGGCCGACCCGGGTTGGCTATGGCACGCCGACTAGCCCACGTCAATATGAGAACTTTGCAAAGTCTCCACAAGGGTGGCCACATCCTTGGACTAAAAGAAAATGTTTCCTTTGCCAAAGATCGTGTTTGCAGGGCATGTGTTGAAGGGAAAATGCATGACTCTCCCCATCGAAGGAAGACCGTTATTTCATCAAATAGGACTTTGTAGCTCCTCCATGTGGATCTCTTTCGTCCTCCATCTCATGCAAGTCTCGGTGGGAAGAAATATTGCCTCGTAATTGTTGATGATTAATCAAGATACACATGGGTCTATTTCTTCAATTTGAAGAGGGAGACTCAACAAACTAGCATCGACTTTGCCAACAAGGTCCAACGTCAACACAATGTCCATATTTTGGCAATTAGAAGTGATAACGGCTCCGAGTTCAAGAACTACACCTTAAATGAATTCCTAAGTGAAGAGGGATAAGACATCAATATTCCGCTGCGTACACCCCTCAACAAAATGGTGTTGCCGAGAGGAAGAACCGGACCTTAATGGATATGGCCAGATCTATGCTAGCTGAATTTAAGTCTCCTCATAACTTCTGGGCTAAACCAATCTCTACCGCATGCCATTCATCCAACCGGCTCTATCTCCGCAAAATCTTGGACAAGACACGATATGAAATACTTACTGGTAACAAGCCAAACATCTCCTACTTCCGGGTATTTGGTTGTAAGTGTTTCTTTCTCATTAAAGGGGTTCGTTTATCTAAATTTGAGTCTAAGGTGTTAGAAGGCATTTTTGTTGGCTATGGTGCCGAATCCCACACTTATAGAGTCTACAATAAGCTCTCCGGAACTATTGTAGAATCTTGTAGTGTGGTGTTCGAGGAAAATGATGGCTCCCGTGTGGGGCAAGTTGATGTTTGTGATGAAGATGTTGAAATACCCCAAGGTGCCATAAGAAGAATGGCGTGGGATTTTTCCGCCCCATTGAGGAACCCCTTGTGGCGGATCGGGAAGGACAATGCTCTACTCATGTAGAGCCCTCATCGACACAAGCACAGCATGCTCCAACCATTGGAGAAACCTCTACACCAATTCCACAAACTGCTGAAGATCATCAAGAAAATGTTCCAGAAAGCTCCAGGACGGATTATCTGGTGGACACTGGATTATCCGGCCGACCCTCTTCAACTGGCAGAAATGATCAACATGTCAAAGAATCTGCTGCAAGTCCTAGGCTGGATTTTCCGACTGGCCCCGGATTATTCGGCCATTCTCTAGTTCGAGCAAGTTCTAGTCAAGTCTGCGAAGATGCTTCAGGTTCTCCCAGGCTGGATTATCCGGTCCCACCCTCGGCCAGATTATCCGGCCCTGAAAATTATGAACACTAGCAGCCTTCTATTATGGTTGTGGATCTACATCAAGGGCAATATTCTTCATCTCCTATTCCTGCTAATCAAGCTGAAGATCAAGGCCAAGACAATGAGTCCGAAAATAACTCAAATGATGAAGTTATTCCCCCAAGATACAACAAGCTAATTGAACTTCGTCACAAATCTCGTGCAGATAGGAACCTTGAATTAAGGGGTCACACTCTTGACAAAGTCCTAGGTGATCTCCGACGAAGGGTGTCCACAAGAAGGGAGTTGGCAAGTTTTGGTGAGCATCAAGCTCACATCTCAATGGTGGAACCCAAGAAGGTGTTTGAAGATCTTGAAGATCTAGACTAGGTTGTTGCTATGCATGAAGAGTTGAATAACTTTGAACGCAACAAGGTTTGGAAATTAGTAGAAAAGTCCAAGGATTGTCGCAATGTTATCGGCACAAAGTGGATATTTAAAAATAAGCAAGATGAAAATGGCATTGTTGTAAGGAACAAGGCAAGACTCGTGGCACAAGGCTATTCCCAAGTTGAGGGCATCGACTTTGGCGAGTTTTATGCTCATGTGGCTCGTCTTGAGTCCATCTGTATCCTTCTTGCTTATGCTGCTCATAATAATTTCAAATTACAACAAATGGACGTTAAGAGTGCTTTTCTTAATGGTACCCTACATGAGTTGGTATATGTAAAGCAACCCCCGGGATTTGAGGATCCTAACTTTCCGAACCATGTCTACAAACTCGATAAGGCACTCTATGGCCTTAAACAAGCCCCACGTGCGTGGTATGAGCACCTTAAATAGCTTTTGTTAGACCGTGGCTTCGAAGTTGGGCAAATCGATCCCACTCTTTTTACTAAGAAGGTTAAGGGGGAGCTCTTCGTATGCCCACTATATGTAGACAACATTATCTTTGGCTCTACTAATAAATCTTTTAATGATGAATTTTCAAATCTTATGACTGACAGGTTTGAGATGTCTATGATGGGGGAATTATGGTTCTTTCTTGGATTTGAGATCAAACAACTTAGAGAAGGAACCTTCATAAATCAAGCAAAATACATCCAAGACATGCTCAAGAGATTCAAGATGACGGATCTTAATGGCGTCGCCACTCTGATGCAAACAAAATGTCACCTTGAACTTAATCCCCATGGTAAAGATGTGGACCAAAAGGTATACCGGTCCATGATTGGCTCTCTCCTTTACCTCTGCGCATCTAGACCCGATATTGTGTTGAGTGTAGGTGTGTGTGCAATGTATCAAGCAGCTCCTAAAGAAAGTCACTTAGTGGCGGTCAAGAGGATCTTCTGATATTTGGTTCATTCCCCTAATTTTGGTCTATGGTATCCCAAGGGCTCCAATTTTTATCTATGTGGTTATACTGATTCAGATTGGGCTGGTGATAAGGATGATTCAAAATCAACATCTAGAGCTTGTAAATTCTTGGGAAGGTCTCTAGTATGTTGGTCTTCTAAAAAGCAGAATTTTATATCTCTCTCCACCGCCGAAGCTGAATATGTTGCTGCTGCTAGTGCCTGTACTCAGTTATTATGGATGAGGCAAACCTTAAAGGAATACGGTGTCAATTGTGACAAAGTGCCTCTTTTATGCGATAATGAAAGTGCAATCAAAATTGCATACAATCCGGTACAACACACAAGGACGAAGCATATTGAGATTCAGAATCATTTTATTCGGGACCATGTTGCTCGAGGCGATATTGATCTATCTTTTTTGAGCACAAAGAACCAACTTGCTGATATTTTCACGAAGCCACTTGATGAAGCAAGGTTTTGTTACTTGAGGAATGAGCTAAATATCATTGATTCAAGGAGCTTGTCTTGATTACCCATGCACTCATCCTTATTTGGTCTAGGTGTGGGCATGGATATAGGGGAGTGTGGTCCTAATTGATTGGGCAAACCCTCCCCCCATAATGTCGAAAGCAAGTCAAATCATTTCTCTTAATATAATTTTGTGATATGTGAGCTTATTGATGAGTATTGGTCATGAACCAAGATATATCTTCCAGTGTCATACCATGCACTCCAACAAGGTGGCCTCGGCCACCGCCCTCTTCCATGAGAAGAGTTGGATTTATGTGGATCTTTTTGGTTGTTTTTGCTCATCTCATGTTCTTATGGAAATCACACTCAATTTTGGCCTTTAGTTGATTTGATTCTTGTAATTTTGAGTGTGTAGTACCATCTCAGTTTGGCTCTCTAATCCCAATCCTCTCCCTACCCCTAAGCCATCTCTTCTAGCACACAAGTCCTTTGTTCACCTTGTGGGGGTTTTGTTTGGGGACGCGCAAGCCTGAATCTATGTGTAAAAGAATTTCAGATTTCAGGTTAGATAATCCGGCCCAAGTGTAGGCCGGATAATCCGGCCCTGGCGGCTGCAGTCTTTAAGGGCTGGGGTCAGGGAGAAGGGCTCATAACGAGCAACACTTCTCCCTCGACCCCCTCCATCTCAAATTCGGCCTATGCATCCTCTGATTATTGCTGAGGCCATGGAAAAGCCTCACCTTGTTGATGCAATGTATGTGGCTGAGCAGATGGGGTTGCACCATCTCATGGCTCTTCAATGCTCCTATGATTCTGAGATTGTGAAGCAGTTCTTATACACCTTGGTTATTTGCGGTGATGAGCACCGCACCATGAAGTGGATGACTCGTGACAGGCCTATGCAAGCCGATTTTTGTGATTTTTCTGGGGTGCTTGGATATTCCTTCCGCAACAGGGATCGTGCTAGTGGCCACCGTATCATCACCCAACTCAAGCCCAATAAAGATGTTGTCCTCTCTCCGTGCACAGTTGACAATGGTATTGTGGACACCTTTGCTGGTCTTTCTCCAATATATGCTAGCTTGGTGGGTCTCTTCTGTGATTCTATCACCCCAAGTGGAGGGAACAATGACAGTATTCGTGGTCACCTGGTTCAGCTTCTTGCCTTCCCTCATGAGGTTGCGTCTAGTGAGGATGAGTCCGTTGATTACAAGCTGGATGTGATGGACTTTATTTACCATGAGTTGATTGATGCCATGTTCAATAGGCTCTCCATCCCATATGCACCATACATTATGTTGCTGATCAAGCACCTGCTTCCCACTGAGGAGTTTAACATTGATGTTGAGCACAAGGAGAAGAAGATCTACACCAAGGTTAGGAAGACCTCACACCCATCTTATGCTCCTGAGGGTCTCATGAGGGATGCTCGTGCTAGTGCTCTTAGGCCCCTAGTGCCTCCTATTTCTCGTGAGATCAAGCAGCTGAATTGGTTCCAACGGAACATTCTTTGCATGGGGGTGGACACTCGCAAGGGACAGTATGAGGCATACAAGCAGCACCACAAGATGGCCCACACTTAGTAGCTCATTGTTCACCATATGTCCGGAGCATCAGGTGATCCCCTTTCTCCTACTCCCACACCATATGCTCAGTGGAATTCTTCTTCTGGGCTCAACTATGGAGAGCTTGAGCGTCATATGTTTCCTTCCGTGGCCACTGCTGATGACGAGGAGGATGACACCGAGGAGCTAGAGGATGAGGACGAGGACAAGTACGGGGACAAGGATGAGGACTACAAGTGATCTCTTGGGGTGTTAGCATCGCTCTTCTTCCTTTTTGGCATCTCGATGCCAAAGGGAGAGAAGTAGTTCTATTAGGTCTCCGTGGATTTGCATGGGTCAGGCGCAAGCATTTGCACTTTATCTTTTCGTCATTTTCTCGCTTGTGCCCATTTAGCGTTGAACCTTCATTTGTGATTTGCTTTGTATGAGACTATGTGTTTGTGTGGCTCTGGATTTATCTCTTGGATTACCCCTATGGATTCATCTATCATATTCTATCATATTGGATATCTATCTCGAGGAAGGCGTTTATAATGGTTATCACATTGGGTATAATGGCTATCTTGAGGATGCCTATCTCCCTCGGTGGTATGATTATGTTGTTTATATTCCAATGAAATAGACTCATACCTATTTGTGTGCATTTGTATTCAAATGCAAATTTTTAGTATGCATGTCATCGAATTGATGACAAGTACGCCATGAGGGGGTCCTCGAGGCGTGCGGAAGAGAGGGGTGTGAGACATACGGTGTTCCGGGACAGTGAGAACACAAATTTACCCAGGTTCGAATCCGTCGTCTTTGGACGGATCCTACTCCTGCTAGCAATCCAGTAATACGGCAAAGCCGGAATATGGGTTACAAGGGTTCGCCTATGCGAGTTGAGATTGTAGACTATTGGGTTAAGGTAGGTGCTCTAAAGGCTCTCCCTAGGACGGCTTATATAGATATCCGCCCTAGGGTTTACAGGAGAGATCTATCTGGCTACGACTAAGAGTCGGTTACAGAGTAAATCTTGAACTACAAATAACACTATGGGCCTATGTCAGTAAATCGTCTGGGCCTTCCCATAGCCGCACTGGACTCCGTTTCTTCTCCCTGACTGGGTCGCCCGTGAAGCCAAGCTCTAACCCAAAGTGGGCCACCCTGGTCAGTGAGGAACTATGAGGATACCCGGAAAGTATATCCCCAACAACAACCCCCAGAAGTCTCCAAGATCCAAAGTCGGATTCATCATCGTCTAGTTTGATCTTCGGCTTGCAGAATCTTGAAGGGTTCCTGAAACTTCAAAACAAAAGATATGATCCAGGTCTCAAAAGTAAGTCGGACATATTAGTACATTACTCGGATTTTCCAGCTTGATATTCAAACTAAGCCAGAACTTGGTCTCTGACGTCATCTGACACTGGTCACGGTCAAGTCACGTCACTGACAGACATCCTGTCAGCACGACCATTGGTGGGTCCGTTGTTCGTGGAACCGAGACGCTGTTTCAATGTGTATGCAGAGATCGAGGCAACATAATCATCGCGTGGGACCTTCCCAGTTCCTTCCACGACGCGTGGCGTTTACACTGTGGCTTTTGCATGAATCTTGGCGCGGTTAGCTGGTTATAAGAGGTGAGGATCCTCCTTTCCTCATCTTCTTCACCTATTCCCCTTGCTGTTTCCTCTCCTCCACTTCTCCCTCGCGCACGGAACTCCTCTGCTTCCCAGATTCCCAGTGCCACACACCTAAGGTCACCAGCGCACCGGAGGAATGGCTTCATCTTCATCATCCGGCTTGGCTAGAGCCGCAGCGGCGGCGACGGCGGCAGCGGCGGCAGAGAAAGAAAGCAACCGCGGGGTTTGGATCCCATGCCTCCTCGACGACGAGAAGCTCCGCGGCGTGGAGATTGAAGGGCTCCTCCGCGCCGGCGACTGGCGGAGCAGTTTCGGCGAAACCATCGCCAACCCGCACGCCGACGAGCGGGTACACTTCGGCACCCACCTCGACACAGGTTTGTCTTTCCCTCCCTCAGAATTCTTTCCCGAGGTGATAGATCACTATGGCGTTCAAATTCACCATCTTCCCCCAACTCCATCTTAGAGTTGAGCGCCTATGCAGCTTTGTGTGAGGGATACCTCGGCATTAGGCCAAGTCTCACTTTATTCCGGTTCTATTTTCATGTCCGGAGAAACTCCATCACTGCCAGTAATCCTTATATTACTGGCACGATTAGCCTTTTAGTTAGACGCGAGCTTGTATATCCTCATATTTGAGCTAGTGAGTCGGTCAAACAGTGCCGACCACCTTCTTTTACCATAAGGATATTCCTGTTCCCGGCAAAGCTACTGCTTTGCCGGCTTTCGTCAACGGAGCCGCCATGGCCCTAGCGTCTTGGGACGAGGCTCCTCCGGCTCTCAGTGACGATATGATCCTCGCTAAGAGGCGGATTGAATACTTGATGAAGCACAAGGGCCTGAGAGGGTCCGACTTGGTCCAGTGCTGGGTGGCACGCCAGATCCAGCCTCTCCAGCACCACGTCGACCGACTGATGCATTCCATCACGGCATCGAAAACTGACTCCCTCTGCATCAGCCCCAGGGCTTTAAAGCCATAGGACTACATAAGCCAGATAAAATGGCTGATAAAGGAGCGGATCGAGAGAAAGATCCCGGATTTGTCTCTGGACATGCACACAGCGAAAGACCCTGTAGTGCTGGTAAGATTTTTAGCAGTAAACCCTTTTTTATTTGTTTCACCTTTAAGTTATTTTGCAGTACTGAGATATTATCGTCTTTTCGGCTTGCCGACCTCCCCGAGTCGGAACTAGCTCCTATCGAGGGATATCCTCTGGAGTTTTCTCAGGAGGAGGAACTGGTCCCACTGCCGGGCGTTATGCCCAGGAAGCGCAAGGCTCCAATAGTGGCCGTCGGCACAAAGGAAGTGCCAGTTGTCAAGAGGTAACTTTCCACAGAACTTCCGCCTTTGTACCTTACTCGTAATTTCTTCCGAGATGTAATGTTTTCCATTGTATTACATTCTTAGAGCTAAATAGCTCATCAAGGGTAAGGGGAAGGGAACTTCTTCGAAGCCCCTGCGGCAGACGAAGCTGACTATGGCTTCTCCTGCCACGGCTCCTCTGACTCCTGCCCCACAACCTTCTGCAACACTGGTGATTACTCCATCGCCGGTTGTCGCAGAAGATCCGGCTCCCTCAACAGGACCGGCGACCCTTGAGTCGCAGACTGACACCACCATGGGTGGCTCAGGTTTAGATAAGGGTGAACCCTCTTTGGGTAATGATCCCTCGGCAGAGACCTTCGCCGAAAACCTCCTGAACAATCCGGGACTTGCCAAATTTGGCTTGTCTCGGAAATCTGCGGAGGAAATCCAGTGGCTGGCCTGGCAATGCCTGGAAAGCCGTAATCTCTCTGCTGAAGAAGTAGCACAAGAAGCGGAGGACGTCAAGTACTCCAACCTTCTTGAACAAGTCCACCTTCGCGATGAGGGACTAAGAGCTGGTGTGCTTCCACCACCTCCGGTTATTCCACTCACCCACGCCGAGAAGGTTACCACCAAGGTGAACATGTGCCTGAGCAAGCTCACACATGAACATCATGTAAATCGGAATTCCAACTCACTTTTTTCTTTATTGTACTTTATATCATATCCTCTAGCCCGCAAACATGAAGTTGGACATGCAATCCGGGTTTATGCTTCCTTAGGATGCTAAAGAACGAACTAGTGTAGCCCCCAAGGCTCGTGCTGATATTAGTAACAATATTAGCCCGAGTCTTCAGTAGACTTCTGACTCTGGGTATTCTGACTTACAGAAAGTTAATTCATATAACCAGGATTTGTTGAAGAATATTTGCAATAAGCGGAGAGAGATCAAAGCTCTCTGACTTAAAAATGCTGAGCTGAAGGTTTCCAAGGATGAGGCCGAAGGTAAACACTCCGAGACTCAAAACTTGTCTTGTGTTTTCATAGTCGAATATTTTTGCTGAACTGTTGTTCTTTTGTCTTACAGTCCCGGTAAAGCAGTCCTGTGCTATGATCGAAGAGGCCGAGAATTTGAAGACCTTGGTGGTGGAAAACAAGGATCTCCGCCAAGAGCTAGACTAGCTCAAGGCGGATCATGAGAAGAGCATAGCTCAAGTTCTTGAATCCTCCTCCATGGCCACCGTGGAGCGTGATCACAAGATTGCACTCCACGAGAAGAAAATCTTGGATCTCAACGACGAGCTTTGCAGAGAAAGGGACCTTTCCGAGGCACTCCGGGCTGAACTCTGGAGTCTTCGGGAAGAGAAGACCAAAGTTGATGACGTCATCTTTGGTATGTTTCCATCTTTCTGACTTGTCTACATTCTTCGACTCTTTCGATGTCGGATTTACTTAACCGTTTTGTGTTATATGTATAGATCCTCTGAACTTGACGGACTCCACTTCTGCCGAGCCTCGCACCCACCGACTTACCTAAGTCGGTGATTTGCTTCATGACTTCCGCCAATCCATTAAGGATATCGACGAAGCTCTCAAGGTTCCGGACATGCATAGCATGTCTGACTTTCAGGTGCGGGACAAGGCAAAAGAGATGCCGCAGCTCGTCCGGGACTAGAACATGTCCTACGCGCGATCAGCAGCGCAGAACGCTGATACATTGCAAATGTATCTATAATTTTTGATGTTCCATGCTTGGTTTTATCCACTTTCTTGTGTTTTGTTCCAACTTTGGAGTACTTTTCATATGATTTCTTGGACTAACCTATTAACAAGAGCCACAGTGTCAGCTGCCTGTTTTCTGCTGTTTTTGGTTCCAAGAAAGTTATAAAATGAATATTCTCGGAATTAGACGGGACAAAAGCCAAAGTGCCTATTTTTCCGGAAGACATCAAGTGCCAGAATACGAGACGGAGAAGGGCCAGAGGGCAGCCACACCACCTAGACGTGCGGCCAGGCCTGGCCCGCGCCAGGGGGTGGTGTGGCCAGCCTAGGCACCCCCTCGGCCTCTCCTTCCGCCTATATATTGCCCTCATGACGAAAACCCTAAGTACCCGATCAAAATTCCACGAAAGAGTCTGTAGCCACCGTCATCTCCATCCCTAGATCGGGAGGGATCTGAAGCTCTTCCCGGCACCCTGCCGGAGAGGGTAATTCACCCTGGAGGCCTTCTTCATCACCATGCAAGCCTCCGGTGTGATGCGTGAGTAGTTCATCCTTGGACTACGGATCCATGTAGTAGCTAGATGGCTGGTTCTCCTCCTTTGTGCTTTCATGTTTAGATCTTGTGAGCTCCGTTCATGATCAAGATCATCTATTTGTAATTCTGCATGTTGTGTTTGCGGGGATCCGATGGATATTGAGATGCTATTTCAGATTGATTATTGATTCTATCATGTCTTTGTTATTTGTGATCTTGCATGCTTTCCGTTGTTAGTAGCTATCTTGGCCAAGTAGATGCTAGCAACTCCAAGAGTTAGTATTTATGCTCGATAGTGGGTTCATGCCTCTGGTAATCTGGGGAAGTGACAGAAATCTCTAAGGTACTAGATGTGGTGTTGCTACTAGGGAGAAAACAACAATCCTTTGTTCATAGAACAATCGTATTGTTTACTTTACACGCAGTTCATAAAGCAATAATCTGTTGCTTGCAACTTAATACTGGAGGGGGTTCGGATGATAACATGAAGGTGGATTATTAGTCATAGATGCAGTTGGATGGCGGTCTATGTATAATGTTGTAATGTCCAATCAAGTCTCAAAGGAGTCAAGATGATTAGTATATGCATGTATTGCTTTCTCGGTGTTTGTTAATTGCCCCGTTGTAATTTGTTCACCCAACATGTTATCTATCTTAAGGAGAGCCACCTCTAGTGAACTATGGATCCCGATCCTTGGCTTTTACATACAGTCTACAATCTTTTACTGCTTTGTGTTTACTTTCTGCAAACTTTTACTTCTTTCCATTCGATACGTTTAATCCTTTGTTTTCCGCAAAACACGGTGAGATTGACAACCTCATCGCAAGTTGGGGACAAAGTTCTGTGGTTGTGTTGTGCAGGTCTCCACGTTGCTACTAGCACCGGTAGTGTGCCCTGCCAAAGCTCAGCTAGTAACACCTTTGGAGTGTTTCCTTGCTCCTACTGGTTCGATTAAACCTTGGTTTCATAACTGAGGGAAACTTGCTCCTGTGCTCATCATACCTTCCTCTTGGGGTTCCCAACGAGCTCTACATCAACCACGCACCAAGCACTTTTCTGGGCGCCGTGCATTGAGCCATCAAGCGATTTTCTGGCACCATTGCCGGGGAGTCATGGACATCTTCACAAGGGGAGTCTCTCATAACCAATCTCTTTACTTTGTTGTTTTCCTTTTGCTTTGTTTCTTTTTGCTTTGTTTGCTTGTTTTGTTATTCCAAAACCCAAAAAAATTAGTTTTACTTGTTTGCTTTCTTATTTGAAAAACCCAAAAAATGACTACTCTTAAAAACACTAAGTTGTGTGACTTCACTAGCACCAACAACAATGATTTTATGAGCACACCTATTGCTGCACCTGTGGCTGAAAATACTTTCTTTGAGATAAAACCTGCTTTGCTCAATCTTGTTATGAGAGAACAATTTTCTGGTATTGGTAATGAAGATGCTGCTTCCCATCTAAATAACTTTGTTAAACTTTGTGATATGCAAAAGCATAGGGATATAGATGGTGATATTATTAAGCTAAAATTGTTTCCTTTCTCTTTGAGAGGAAAAGCTAAAGAATGGTTGAATTCCTTAACTAGGAATATTATTGATTCTTGGACTAAATGCAAAGATGCTTTTATTGGAAAATACTATCCTCCTGCTAAGATTATATCCATGAGAAGTGAAATAATGAAGTTTAAACAACTTGATAATGAGCATGTTGCTCAAGCTTAGGAAAGAATGAAATCTTTGGTTAAGAATTGTCCCACTCATGGACTGACTGCTTGGATGATCATCCAAACTTTTTATGCAGGATTGAACTATTCTTCAAGGAACCTATTAGATTCTGCTACTGGAGGTACCTTTATGACCATCACTTTGGGTGCTGCAACAAAATTCTGGACAATATGATGGTTAATTATTCTGAATAGCATACTGAGAGAGCTCCACAAGGTAAGAAGGTAAATTCTGTTGAGGAAACCTCCTCCTTGAGTGATAAGATTGATATTATTATGTCTATGCTTGTTAATGGGAAAGCCCATATTGATCCAAATAATGTTCCTTTAGCCTCTTTGGTTGCTCAAGAAGAGCAAGTTGATGTGAACTTCATAAGAAATAACAATTTTGGCAACAATGCTTATGGTAATAATGCTTATAGGAACAATTTTGGTAACAACAATTATAAGCCATATCCTCCCAACAATGGTAATGCTTATGGAAATTCTTACAACAATAATAAGAGTGCTCCCTCTGAACTTGAAGTTATGCTTAAAGAGTTTATTAGTAAACAAACTGCTTTCAATAAAACTATTGAGGAAAAACTCTCCATGCTGAAAGAAATATAGCATCTTTAGCTGAAGCTCAATCTACTTTGAATAAAATGGCTGCTAAACCTGAAACTAATGATAATCCCTTTCCAGCTACTAATGCTATACAAGTAAGAATTGATGAAAATGTTAGACTATTAGCTGAATTACATGCTAAGTGGGAAAGAGAAGATGAAATTGCAAGAAACATTAGTGTTTCTACTATTACCACCACTAGTGTTGAGGCTATTAATAGTTCTACTACTTTAAATGATAAATTTGATTTTGATCTTGATGGTTGCAACATCTCTGAAGTTATTAAGTTCCTACAAAAGCTTGCTAAAAGTCCTAATGCTAGTGCTATGAACATGGCCTTTACAAAACACATTACTGATGCTCTCATAAAGATTAAAGAAGAAAAGATGAAACATGAAGCTTCTATTCCTATAAAGCAAGAAGATGGTTGGGAACCCATCATTAATATGAAAGTGAATGACTTTGATTTCAAAGCTTTGTGTGATCTTGATAGTAGTATTTCTATTATGCCTAGAAGGATTTATGATATGCTTGATTTGCCTCCTCTTGAAGATTGTTATTTGAATGTCCCACTTGATGATAATGCTAAAAATAAAATCATGGGGAGTCTTAATGATGTTCTTATTATGGTTAAAGATTCCTATGTCCCCGTTGACTTCTATGTTTTGGATGTTGAATACAATGCTTCTTGTCCTATTACTTTGGGAAGACCTTTTCTTAGAACTGTTGGTGCCATCATTGATACGAAAGAAGGCACCATTAAATATCAACTCCCACTCAAGAAAGGTATAGAACACTTCCCTAAAAAGAGAGAAAAGATTTATTTTGCTTCTCCTATGAAAACAAAATTTGGTCTTAATGCTTCTTCATTTGAGAATACTTGATTCTTTTTCTTGCTTCTTATGCCTAACTTAAAGGCGTTAAAGAAAAGTACTTATTGGGAGATAACCCAAAAGTTTTAGATGAGTCTTGGAAGTTATTACCTCTGTAATAACCTCTCCTTATCCTTTTTATTTGCTTTTTGTGCCAACAGTAACCTCTAATGAGAGAGAAGTAATGATTGGGAAAGTTGTTGTCCCGAAACAGATTTCTGTGCTTCACCGTAAAAATTCGTGAGAGAACTCTGTATGTCGGATTGAGCTGTCATTTTTTGCTTCTGCGCCAGGTTGTTATCTAACTTTCGTTCGTTCAACACTTTTTGATTTGAGCAACATAAGGTCTTCGAAAAAAAATTCGTCTTTACCTGCTGGTCTGTTTTGACAGATTTCTGCCATTTTCTGCATCTGCTTCTTGTTGGTTCCTTCTTGAGTTCTTTTGGGGAATTGAGATTTTTAAGGGAAGTGCTACAGTAGTTAGTGTTCTAATGGAGGTTTATTTGGTGTTAGAACTGAACTTTAAGACTTATTTATCTTAAGTGCACTAATGTTGCTAATGAGATTGTGTGAAGTTTTGTATGAAGGAAAAATTTCAGGTGTATGGAAGGAATGAGTAATGAGATGAAGGATGGACTAAATATCAAGCTTGGGGATGCCACGCGTGTCACCCCAAGAATTACAAGCATCAAAGCTTGGGGATGCCCTAGGCATCCCCTTCTTCATCAATAAAAATCCCAGGTTTGTTCCAAACGCTTTATTTTTATTGTTTCATGCACAGTTGTGTTTTTCTTGGAGCGTCTTCTTTTTCGTTTTTGTTTTGGTTTTCGTTTGCTTTGGTTTGCTTAGTTTTCTGAATAAATTGGTTGGACCCCCTCTTTCATACATTGGTTTGCAAATAGTTTGGTTTGGTTTGGAAAAGAGTAGGAAAGTTCATACTTATGTGGTAAAAAGAGCTCGTTTTTTACTGTGGCCTATGCTTCGTCATGCCATGCTTGATATTGTTTTGGCTTTATGCTTAGTATTCTTTGCTGTAGCATGACTTGTTATAAACAATTGAGATTGTTTAATGTGCCTTGGATGAATCATGTGTTGTTTTAGCATATTAAAGCATAGTATAGTGGTATTCTCCTTTGATGCTTTATTTGGGTTGACTTGGCGCATGCTCACACCATGTGATGACTATCTCAAGTCACCATAGACTTTATGATCCTTTAGTTTTCAACTTGTAGTATCACTTTATGCTTTGATCAATGATGTTTTGTCGCTCTGCATGATTATGGCCATTATTGCTCTCTTAGTTTGTCGCTCCCAGTCTTTTGCTAGCCTCCACAACAAAGTATGAGTTCCACTCATGCATCCAACTCCCTAAACCAAGTTATTCCAAAGAGTCCACCATACCTACCTACTAGCTTATGCTATTCCAAGTATATTCATGCTTTTGTTTACCTTCCAAATTAAACTTGTTATGAGAAAACTAGTGATTAAAGCTCTCACGAACTTGATAGCATACTTTACTTTTCTTGCCCTTAATAAACTTGAACCATTGTGTCTTCTATGTTCTATATGCTTGCACTTATTTGTTGAGAATTAGCAGAACCATGCTTTCATGGGGAACACTTTCAACATTGCACTTGGTACTTGTACCTAGTTGATATCATGCTATTTTGTATATGGATGTCGTCGGTGTGAAATGAAAGGGGAGCTTGTAAGTCCATGGAGTTATGTATATGTGTTAGAGAAACGCCTGGGCCCCTGGTCTAATCCATGCTGACATGGTGGAAACCTGCAGCGTAACCATAATGAGCTGTCTATGAAGCATTCTTCTTATAAAAAAGAGTCCTATATTGAAAAAAAAGAGAAAAGAAAAAA
Organism: Avena eriantha; assembly: GCA_910589775.1. NCBI lineage: Eukaryota > Viridiplantae > Streptophyta > Magnoliopsida > Poales > Poaceae > Avena > Avena eriantha. Next base: position 121,165,901 of record OU342746.1, read on the forward strand.
AAGATACTATGAAAAGAGGAAAGAGAGAAAAAAGCACCATATTCCCATGGTAAATAAGAAGATTGTTGAGATGCTCGTTGTTTGCTTGCCTTGTCATTTTGATATGGAGATTCTTCCGTATCATCGGGCAAGGGGTACCCTGTTGGCGGTTCTCTATGATACACATATACTTACAATGACAAGAACTTACCAGTGACTAAACTTTAGTAGCATGAGGAGCGGCCCTCGTATACAAGGGACATGAGATTTCTGACTTATACTTCGTCAAGCATGTACACCATAGTTTGTTCACTTTAACCTTAATCACTTCAAGATGCTTATGATAGGGGCAATGAGAGTTGAAAGCTATAAGTACAATAATTTTTGGAAGCTCTTTATGAGACTTGAATCCCTACTTCCTTTTACAAAGGCCTTTCTTCCACCATTATATTGAGTCTCCACCTTCTATCTTTATGCACCTACTTGAGAGCATAGTGGCCATTCTTAGATCTATGTGCATTGTCCCAAGACTAGTTGATTGATGCATACTTGATATTGCTTGTTTTTAAACTATTGTATCTAGTCACTCTTATGAACTTTGAAGGTGTCCTATGTATTTATATTTGCTACTCTATTGAGGGACAAGCTGAATACTATTATGCTATGTTTTCTTTATGTGAAACAAACAAACGTCTTGCAAAGCATTGTTATTCATGAATCTTTTGTTTCTGCCTTTTCATGTTGCATCATAGTTTCTTTTTTCTTATTGCTAGAACTTTGTCTTTCATGTTATGATTGAAGTACTTTGATCCCAGCTTTGAATGTTTTGCAAATACTTTGATCAAGTCTTTGATGGTGCATGTCACCTCAAAAATTATTCTTTCTTTTTATCACTTACCGAATCGAGGACGCGCATGAGTTAAGCTTGGGAATGTTGATACATTGCAAATGTATCTATAATTTTGATGTTCCATGCTTGGTTTTATCCACTTTCTTGTGTTTTGTTCCAACTTTGGAGTACTTTTCATATGATTTCTTGGACTAACCTATTAACAAGAGCCACAGTGTCAGCTGCCTGTTTCTGCTGTTTTGGTTCCAAGAAAGTTTATAAAATGAATATTCTCGGAATTAGACGGGACAAAAGCCAAAGTGCCTATTTTTCCGGAAGACATCAAGTGCCAGAATACGAGACGGAGAAGGGCCAGAGGGCGGCCACACCACCTAGACGTGCGGCCAGGCCTGGCCCGCGCCAGGGGGTGGTGTGGCCAGCCTAGGCACCCCCTCGGCCTCTCCTTCCGCCTATATATGCCCTCATGACGAAAACCCTAAGTACCCCGATCAAAAATCCACGAAAGAGTCTGTAGCCACCGTCATCTCCATCCCTAGATCGGGAGGGATCTGAAGCTCTTCCCGGCACCCTACCGGAGAGGGGATTCACCCTGGAGGCCTTCTTCATCACCATGCAAGCCTCCGGTGTGATGCGTGAGTAGTTCATCCTTGGACTACGGATCCATGTAGTAGCTAGATGGCTGGTTCTCCTCCTTTGTGCTTTCATGTTAGATCTTGTGAGCTCCGTTCATGATCAAGATCATCTATTTGTAATTCTGCATGTTGTGTTTGCGGGGATCCGATGGATATTGAGATGCTATTTCAGATTGATTATTGATTCTATCATGTCTTTGTTATTTGTGATCTTGCATGCTTTCCGTTGTTAGTAGCTATCTTGGCCAAGTAGATGCTAGCAACTCCAAGAGTTAGTATTTATGCTCGATAGTGGGTTCATGCCTCTGGTAATCTGGGAAGTGACAGAAATCTCGTAAGGTACGAGATGTGGTGTTGCTACAGGGAGAAAACAACAATCCTTTGTTCCATAGAACAATCGTATTGTTTACTTTACACGCAGTCATAAAGCAATATCTGTTGCTTGCAACTTAATACTGGAGGGGTTCGGATGATAACATGAAGGTGGATATTAGTCAGAGATGCAGTTGGATGGCGGTCTATGTATAATGTTGTAATGTCCAATCAAGTCTCAAAGGAGTCAAGATGATTAGTATATGCATGTATTGCTTTCTCGGTGTTGGTTGAATTGCCCCGTTGTAATTTGTTCACCCAACATGTTATCTATCTTAAGGAGAGCCACCTCTAGTGAACTATGGATTTGTCTTTTACATACAGTCTACATCTTTTACTGCTTTGTGTTACTTTCTGCAACTTTTACTTCTTTCCATTCGATACGTTAATCCTTTGTTTTTCCGCAAAACACGGTGAGATTGACAACCTCATCGCAAGTTGGGGACAAAGTTCTGTGGTGTGTTGTGCAGGTCTCCACGTTGCTACTAGCACCGGTAGTGTGCCCTGCCAAAGCCTCAGCTAGTAACACCTTTGGAGTGTTCCTTGCTCCCTACTGGTTCGATTAAACCTTGGTTTCATAACTGAGGGAAACTTGCTCCTGTGCTCATCATACCTTCCTCTTGGGGTTCCCAACGAGCTCTACATCAACCACGCACCAAGCACCAGCATTTCTGGCGCCGTGCATTGAGCCATCAAGCGATTTTCTGGCACCATTGCCGGGGAGTCATGGACATCTCACACAAGGGGAGTCTCTCATAACCAATCTCTTTACTTTGTTGTTTTCCTTTTGCTTTGTTTCTTTTTGCTTTTTTGCTTGTTTTGTTATTCCAAAACCCAAAAAATAGTTTTACTATTGTTTGCTTTCTTATTTGAAAACCCAAAAAATGACTACTCTTGAAAACACTAAGTTGTGTGACTTCACTAGCACCAACAACAATGATTTTTTGAGCACACCATTGCTGCACCTGTGGCTGAAAATACTTTCTTTGAGATAAACCTGCTTTGCTCAATCTTGTTATGAGAGAACAATTTCTGGTATTGGTAATGAAGATGCTGCTTCCCATCTAAATAACTTTGTTAAACTTTGTGATATGCAAAAGCATAGGGATATAGATGGTGATATTATTAAGCTGAAATTGTTTCCTTTCTCTTTGAGAGGAAAAGCTAAAGAATGGTTGAATTCCTTAACTAGGAATATTATTGATTCTTGGACTAAATGCAAAGATGCTTTATTGGAAAATACTATCCTCCTGCTAAGATTATATCCATGAGAAGTGAAATAATGAAGTTTAAACAACTTGATAATGAGCATGTTGCTCAAGCTTAGGAAAGAATGAAATCTTTGGTTAAGAATTGTCCCACTCATGGACTGACTGCTTGGATGATCATCCAAACTTTTTATGCAGGATTGAACTATTCTTCAAGAACCTATTAGATCTGCTGGAGGTACGTTTATGACCATCACTTTGGGTGCTGCAACAAAATTCTGGACAATATGATGGTTAATTATTCTGAATGCATACTGAGAGAGCTCCACAAGGTAAGAAGGTAAATTCTGTTGAGGAAACCTCCTCCTTGAGTGATAAGATTGATATTATTATGTCTATGCTTGTTAATGGGAAAGCCCATATTGATCCAAATATGTTCCTTTAGCCTCTTTGGTTGCTCAGAAGAGCAAGTTGATGTGAACTTCATAAGAAATAACAATTTTGGCAACAATGCTTATGGTAATAATGCTTATAGGAACAATTTTGGTAACCAATTATAAGCCATATCCTCCCAACAATGGTAATGCTTATGGAAATTCTTACAACAATAATAAGAGTGCTCCCTCTGAACTTGAAGTTATGCTTAAAGAGTTTATTAGTAAACAAACTGCTTTCAATAAAACTATTGAGGAAAAACTCTCCATGCTGAAAGAAATATAGCATCTTTAGCTGAAGCTCAATCTACTTTGAATAAAATGGCTGCTAAACTGAAACTAATGATAATCCCTTTCCAGCTACTAATGCTATACAAGTAAGAATTGATGAAAATGTTAGACTATTAGCTGAATTACATGCTAAGTGGGAAGAGAAGATGAAATTGCAAGAAACATTAGTGTTTCTACTATTTACCACCACTAGTGTTGAGGCTATTAATAGTTTCTACTACTTTTAAATGATAAATTTGATTTTGATCTTGATGGTTGCAACATCTCTGAAGTTATTAAGTTCCTACAAAAGCTTGCTAAAAGTCCTAATGCTAGTGCTATGAACATGGCCTTTACAAACACATTACTGATGCTCTCATAAAGATTAAGAAGAAAAGATGAAACATAAAGCTTCTATTCCTATAAGCAAGAAGATGGTTGGGAACCCATCATTAATATGAAAGTGAATGACTTTGATTTCAAAGCTTTGTGTGATCTTGATAGTAGTATTTCTATTATGCCTAGAAGGATTTATGATATGCTTGATTTGCCTCCTCTTGAAGATTGTTATTTGAATGTCCCACTTGATGATAATGCTAAAAATAAAATCAGGGGAGTCTTAATGATTTCTTATTATGGTTAAAGATTCCTATGTCCCCTTGACTTCTATGTTTTGGATGTTGAATACAATGCTTCTTGTCCTATTACTTTGGGAAGACCTTTTCTTAGAACTGTTGGTGCCATCATTGATACGAAAGAAGGCACCATTTATCAACTCCCACTCAGAAAGGTATAGAACACTTCCCTAAAAAGAGAGAAAGATTTATTTTGCTTCTCCTATGAAAACAAAATTTGGTCTTAATGCTTCTTCATTTGAGAATACTTGATTCTTTTTCTTGCTTCTTATGCCTAACTAAAGGCGTTAAAGAAAAGTACTTATTGGGAGATAACCCAAAGTTTTAGATGAGTCTTGGAAGTGTATTACCTCTGTAATAACCTCTCCTTATCCTTTTTATTTGCTTTTTTGTGCCAACAGTAACCTCTAATGAGAGAGAAGTAATGATT
>OU342746.1:122523332-122564893 GCA_910589775.1 Avena eriantha
GGCCCATCCTTATGTGGTTCATGAAAAGAACAGACATGCAATGACACTGGTGGATCCTTATGTGGTTTGTTTAGAAGAACACACATGCAATGACACTAGGTGTGGTTCATGAAACGAACACACACGCAATGACACTGGTGAATCCTTATGTGGTTTGTTTAGAGGAACATACATGCAATGACACTGGTGGATCCACATGTGGTTCATGAGAAGAACACACATCCAATGACTCTGGTAGATCCTTATGTGGTTCATGAAAAGACCTGACATGCAGTGACACTGGGTGTGGTTCATGAGAAGAACAGACATGCACTGACACTAGGAGTGGTTCATGAAAAGAATAGATAGGCAATGACACTGGTGGATCCTTATGTGGTTTATGGAAGGAACAGACAAGCAATCACACCGATGGATCCACATGTGGTTTATGGAAGTAACACACATGCAATGACACTGGGTGTGGTTCATGAAAAGAACAGACATGCAATGACACTGGTAGATCCTTATGTGGTTCATGAGAAGGACATACACGCAATGACACTGGTGGATCCTTATGTGGTTTGTTTAGAGGAACAGACATGCAATGACTCTAGCCGTGGTTCATGAAAAGAATAGACACTGGTAGATCCTTATGTGGTTCATGAGAAGAACACACACGCAATGACACTGGTGGATCCTTATGTGTTTTATGGAAGGAACAAACATGCAATAATACCGGTGGATCCATATGTAGTTTATGGAAGTAACACACGTGCAGTGCCACTGGGTGTGGTTCATGAAAGAACAGACATGCAATGACACTGGTAGATCCTTATGTGGTTCATGAGAAGAATACACGCGCAATGAAAGTGGTGGATCCTTATGTGGTTCGTTTAGAGGAACAGACATGCAATGACACCGGTGGATCCACATGTGGTTTATGGAAGTAAAAGACATGCAGTGACACTGGTAGATCCTTATGTGGTTCATGAATATAACAGACATGCACTAACACTGGGTGTGGTTCTTGAAAGAACAGACACGCAATGACACTGGTGGGCCCATCCTTATGTGGTTCATGAGAAGAACAGACAGGCAATGACACTGGTGGATCCTTCTGTGGTTTGTTTAGGGGAACAGACATGCAATGACACCGGTGGATCCACATGTGGTTTATGAATGTAACACAAATGCAATGACACTGGTTGTGGTTCATGAAAAGAACAGACATGCAATGACACTGGTAGATCCTTATGTGGTTCATGAAAAGAACAGACATGCAATGACACTGGTGGATCCTTATGTGGTTTGTGTAGAGGAACATACATGCAATGACTCTAGCCGTGGTTCATGAAAAGAATAGACAGGCAATAACACTGGTGGATCCTTATGTGGTTTATGGAAGGAACAAACATGCAATCACACCGGTGGATCCACATGTGGTTTATGGAAGTAACACACATGCAATGACACTTGGTGTGGTTCATTAAAATAACAGACATGCAATGACACTGGTAGATCCTTATGTGGTTCATGAAAAGAACAGACATGTAATGACACTGGTGGATCCTTATGTGGTTTGTTTAGAGGAACAGACATGCAATGACTCTAGCCGTGTTTCATGAAAAGAATAGACATGCAATGACACTGGTGGATCCTTATGTGGTTTAGGGAAGGAACAAACATGCAATCACACCAGTGGATCCATATGTGATTTATGGAAGTAACACACGTGCAATGCGACTAGGTGTGGTTCATGAAAAGAACAGACATGCAATGACACTGGTAGATCCTTATGTGGTTCATGAGAAGAACACACGCACAATGACACTGGTGGATCCATATGTGGTTTGTTTAGAGGAACAGACATGCAATGACACCGGTGGATCCACATGTGGTTTATGGAAGTAAAAGACATGCAATGACACTGGTAGATCCTTATGTGGTTCATGAATAGAACAGACATGCACCTACACTGGGTGTGGTTCATGAAAAGAATAGACACGCATTAACACTGGTGGGCGCATCCTTATGTGGTTCATGAGAAGAACAGATAGGTAATGACACTGGTGGATCCGTAGGTGGTTTGTTTAGAGGAACAGACATGCAATGACACCGGTGGATCCACATGTGGTTTATGGAAGTAACACACATGCAATGACACTGGGTGTGGTTCATGAAAAGAACAGACATGCAATGACACTGGTAGATCCTTATGTGGTTCATGAAAAGAACAGACATGCAATGATACTGGTGGATCCTTATGTGGTTTGTTTAGAGGAACATACATGCAATGACTCTAGCCGTGGTTCATGAAAAGAATAAACATGCAATGACACTGGTGGATTCTTATGTGGTTTATGGAAGGAACAGACATGCAATCACACCGGTGGATCCATATGTGGTTTATAGAAGTAACACACGTGCAATGCCACTGGGTCTGGTTCATGAAAAGAACAGACATGCAATGACACTGGTAGATCCTTATGTGGTTCATGAGAAGAACACACACGCAATGACACTGGTGGATTCTTATGTGGTTTGTTTAGAGGAACAGACATGCAATGACACCGCTGGATCCACATGTGTTTTATGGAAGTAAAAGACATGTAATGACACTGGTAGATCCTTATGTGGTTCATGAAAAGAACAGACATGCAGTGAAACTGGGTGTGGTTCATGAATAGAACAGACATGCACTGACACTTGGTGTGGTTCATGGAAAGCACATACATGCAATGACACTGGTGGGCCCATCCTTATGTGGTTCATGAAAAGAACAGACATGCAGTGACACTGGTGGATCCTTATGTGGTTTGTTTAGAGGAGCATACATGCAATGACACGGGTGGATCCACATGTGGTTTATGGAAGTAACACACATGCAATGACACTGGGTGTGGTTCATGCAAAGAACACACATGCAATGACACTGGTAGATCCTTATGTGGTTCATGAAAAGAACAGACATGCAATGACACTGGTGGATCCTTATGTGGTTTGTTTAGAAGAACAAACATGCAATGACTCTAGCCGTGGTTCATGAAAAGAACAGACATGCAATGACACCGGGTGTGGTTCATGAAAAGAACAGGCATGCAATGACTTATGTGGTTTGTTTAGAATAACACACATGCAATGAAACCGGGTGTGGTTCATGAAAAGAACATATAGGCAATGACACTGGTGGATCCTTATGTGGTTTGTTTAGAAGAACACGCATGCAATGACACTAGGTGTGGTTCATGAAAAGAACAGACGTGCAATGACACTGGTGGATCCTTATGTGGTTTGTTTAGAGGACCAGACATGCAATCACACTAGGTGGATCCATATGTGGTTTATGGAAGTAAAATACATGCAATGACACTGGCTGTGATTCATGAAAAGAACAGACATGCAATGACACTGGTGGATCCTTATGTGGTTCATGCAAAGAACAGACAGGCAATGACACTGGTGGATCCTTATGTGGTTTGTTTAGAAGAACGCACATGCAATGACACTGGGTCTGGTTCGTGAGAAGAACAGACATGCAATGACACTGGTGGATCCTTATGTGGTTTGTTTAGAGGAACACACATGCAATGACACCGGTGGATCCACATGTGGTTTATGGAAGTAAAAGACATGCAATGACACTGGTAGATCCTTATGTGGTTAATGAAAAGAGCAGACATGTAGTGAAACTGGGTGTGGTTCATGAATAGAACAGACATGCACTGACACTGGGTGTGGTTCATGAAAACAACATACATGCAATGACACTGGTGGGCCCATCATTATGTGGTTCATGAGAAGAACGCACACGCAATGACACTAGTGGATCCTTATGTGGTTTGTTTAGAAGAACACATATGCAATGACAGTGGGTGTGTTTATGAGAAGAACACACATCCAATGAACTCTAGTGGATCTATCTTGGCATAATTTGATGTATCCCACGATGTATTTCATTGTACAAGACACTTTCTATTTTTATACTACTCAGTTTTGCCCTTGGTTTCATGTGGTACTACTTAGTTTTGCCCACCCCCTCTCTATCTTTCGTAGAAGCCCAAAATTGTGCTCACCCTGTCTGCTACTCCCTGATTGGTTGTCACTGTTGTCACGCGGATCGTGCGCACCAACCGTTGATTTTGTGCGATCCAACGATGATCGTTGCACACCTCGTGCCCTTCACAGTACAGCGTGAGACAACACGGACGTCTCCCTCCGCAAGACTTCTACAGGAAGGAACACGATGCCGTCCATCGAAAAAGTCGTCGAGCGGTCATGTCAAGTTTAATCAAGTCTGAAAAGCCTACTAATGCTACTACAACTCATGCATAGGGCAGCGGGGTCATCGAGTGCACGGTTGTCGACGGGACGCTGCAATTTATTGCCACTTGATTTTAATCAGACATATCCCATTTATACGCAGCGCTCTCAATCTCACTTCCAACTGGGCCCTACCGCTAGTAAATTCCATGAGTCAAGGTCCCCCCTCGAGTAGATCTAACGTTGCTAGAAATTAGTTCCGCGCAACTTGCATGCAGTGGAATCGAGGTCTGCCATGAGCGTGTTTTCAATGCAGCTCTAAAGTGGAGATAGTGGGAAATAAATCCTATGAGACCGGGTCTATTTATAGACCCTATCTTATACCTGACACGTGTCCATCTTTTTAATTTTATAGTCTTTTTTTGTCTGTTAATTAGTCTTTTTTCTAGCCACTATGTATAGAGATGGGTCTATTCTTGAGGAATATAGACCGGGTCTCATAGGATTTTCTTCCTAGATCATGGCTGTTTCAAAAAAAGGGAACCGAAAAAAAGGGTGGAGATCGTGGTAGCCCCCCGCCCCCATGCCCCCGCCCACCACACGTGTCCACTCGAGGACTACGAATGGTCCGGTGTTTATAACCCCCCTCGACCTTCTTCTTCCATGAGCTCGTGTCATTTCCCCCCAGTCTGTCTAGTCCCAAGACCCCAATCTACACCTTCCACGCACGCCGAATCTCCCTTGTTTGCACTACCTCCTTCCCTTGGTGCGCCATGAAGCGTACGCGTGGAGAAGATTCGGAGGTGAAGCCAGTTGAAGGCGAAGCAGCAGATGGCTCGGTCGTCGCCAAGCAGACAGGGGCGTCTTCTCCGGGCACGAACGCCGCTCGTCGCCGCGCCGTCGAGGGTGTGAACTCATCCGTCCAGCTAGTAGCCGTCGCCGCCGAGCAGCAGGTGGTAGCCGTCACCGCCGAGCAGCAGTTGGTAGCCGTCGCCGCCGAGCAGCATGTGGTAGCCATCACCGCCGAGCAGCCGGTAGTAGCCGTCGCCGCCGAGCAGCAGGTGGCCGACAACGTCGTGGCCGACAACGTCGTGGTGCCAGCGGCAAATCTGGGTGGGGGCAGGCGGCAGATGGAGGCAATCCGGTGATCTACATCGACGACCTCATCGGCATTCAAGAAATCTTCGACACAATCGTGGAGAATGATGAGTTCGAGGAGGAGGTCCCTGATGAGGAGTCCGAGGTACTACATTGCTAGCTTCTCTAGTCGCAGCCGCAGTTTTCACTGTTCATACATAGGATTTGCTCAATCGTATACAAATTCTTTTGCTCTTGAAGTACGGTAGTATATATATGATTCGATCGGTTGATTGATGCATCTGCCATCTAGTCACAAAACCCCAATCCGTCTAGTCACAAAACCCCAATCTGCTCATCTGCCATCTAGTTGAGTTTGCTAGTTGAGTGTAGATTTCGATACACAGCAAGCCTATAACATTACATTTCTATTCCTTACTGAGCCCAATGATTCAATTTTTCCCCAAAATAGTGCAAGGGCATCTGATGGTCTCATTTTCTTAGGGATGGTTAGTGGCCCAGAGGCAGCAATGCACATAAACAATATAGGTTGTGCTGTTGGTATTTTGGTTCTCCGACTCCATCGCTGAAAAAAATGAGGCCCTAATTTTTTCTCTCATATGGAACCTAAATATATAATATTTGTATTGTTTCTGATCTATGAATGCGTTGTATGATGCATTTGTATATCCTTGAATATTGTTTGGTACGATTACATTTCAATTTCTTATTGTGGCTAATGATTCAAATTTGCCCCAAAGAGAGGCAGACACATTGGTGTCAAATTTTTACAGGGATGAGTGAGCGAACCTGGGGCCATGTACAAGATTAATATAAGCTGTGCAATTGTTACTTGGTTCGCTTACGCCATCTCTGTAAAAACTTATGAGGCTGCAATCTTTATTCTCATAGAACTATGATATTTGAATTATCTATTCCATGCATTCATAGTGTATAAGAATTACATTTTAGTTTGTCACCGGGGCCGATGATTGAAAGTTGCCCCAAAAGAGTTCCAGTGGAGACACGTATGATGGTGTCGTGTTTTAGGGATGGGTTGGTGAACCTGAGGCAGCAATACACACAAACAATATAGGTTGTGCTGTTGGTACTTTGGTTCCCCAACTCCATCTCTGAAACAAATTTTGAGGCCCTAGATTTATTCTCATATGGAACTACATATATGATCCTTGAATTGTTTCTGATCTTTTAATGATTGGTATGGTGCATATGTATATGAATGATTTTGATCATAAGTATTTTTAACATGCACCTGAAGATTAATTGTTTGGTTTTTTATTTATAATTACAATATTTAGGCTTGTTTTTGTACCTGACTATGTATATCCCTGAATAATGTTTTATACGATTACATTTCAATTTCTTATTGTGGCCAATGATTCAAATTTGCCCCAAAAGAGAGGTAGACACATTGGTGTCAGATTTTTTCAGGGACGAGTTAGTGAACCTGGGCAATGTACAACAACAATATAGGCTGTGCAATTGTTACTTGGTTCACTCACGCCGTCCCTGAATAAACTTATGAGGCCGCAATCTTTATTCTACATTCATAGAACTATGATATTCAAATTATCTATTCCATGCATTCATAGTGTATAAGAATTACATTTTAGTTTGTCACCGAGGCCGATGATTGAAATTTGCCCCAAAAGAGTTCAAGGGGAGACACGTATGATGGTGTCGTGTTTTAGGGATGGGTTGGTGAACCTGAGGCAGCAATGCACACAAACAATATAGGTTGTGCTGTTGGTACTTTGGTTCGCCTACTCCATCTCTAAAACAAATTATGAGAACCTAGATTATTCTCATGTGAAACTACATATATGATCCTTGAATTGTTTCTAATCTTTTAATGATTGGTATGATGCATATGTATATGAATGGTTTTGATCATAAGTATTTTTAACATGCACCTGAGGATTAATTGTTTGGTTTTTTATTTATAATTACAATATTTAGGCTTGTTTTTGTACCTGACTATGTATATCCCTGAATAATGTTTTGTACGATTATATTTCAATTTCTTATTGTGGTCAATGATTCAAATTTGTCCAAAAGAGAGGCAGACACATTGGTGTCAGATTTTTTCAGGGACGAGTTAGTGAACCTGGGGCGATGTACAACAACAATACAGGCTGTGCAATTGTTACTTGGTTCACTCACGCCGTCCCTAAATAAACTTATGAGGCCGCAATCTTTATTCTACATTCATAGAACTATGATATTCAAATTATCTATTCCATGCATTCATAGTGTATAAGAATTACATTTTAGTTTGTCACCGAGGCCGATGATTGAAATTTTCCCCAAAATAGTTCAAGGGGAGACACGTATGATGGTGTCGTCTTTTAGGTATGGGTTGGTAAACCTGAGGCAGCAATGCACACAAACAATATAGGTTGTGCTGTTGGTACTTTGGTTCACCTACTCCATCTCTAAAACAAATTATGAGGCCCTAGATTTATTCTCATGTGGAACTACATATATGATCCTTGAATTGTTTCTGATCTTTTAATGATTGGTATGATGCATATGTATATGAATGGTTTTGATCATAAGTATTTTTAACATGCACCTGAGGATTAATTGTTTGGTTTTTTATTTATAATTACAGTATTTAGGCTTGTTTTTATACCTGAGTATGTATATCCCTGAATAATGTTTTGTACGATTACATTTCAATTTCTTATTGTGGCCAATGATTCAAATTTGTCCCAACAGAGAGGCAGCCACATTGGTGTCAGATTTTTTCAGGGACGAGTTAGTGAACCTGGGGCGATGTACAATAACAATACTGGCTGTGCAATTGTTACTTGGTTCACTCACACGGTCCCTGAATAAACTTATGAGGCCGCAATCTGATGCAATTATTTGTCATTGTGTTGAGATGAAATGATATATGAACCGATCAAACTATTGCTGAGATGCTTTATCTTTGATATCCACAGATATATTGTCTTACATAAACACGTTGTCAATTCTTGAGTTGTAATACAATTCAATCATATGTACGAGTTCTAAGTTATGTTCTTAAAAATCAACAGGAGGATGATGATGAAGTGGACGATAGCAAGGAATCCAGGGACAAGAAGAGCCGCTACGTGCTGAGGCGGTTACGGTGTGGGCTAATCCATTTCCATCGTAGGGGGAGACTGTTTTGCCCATGCTGTGGCAGAGCAATCAACGTGGACCTCAACAGCATGATCCAGCACGCGGAGGGCGTTGGCAGAGGAAGAGGTAGAAGCCATAGGCCGATTACCTTGGCGCGGAACGCAGCCTACGGCAAATTCCTCCGGAAGTATGTTAGGACTGGCCTGTATCCCATCGACTAGGTTGTCGCTGCCTCCTGCTGATAAACCCCTGCCCTGCTTGGCGTCTCCATGTCCCGGCCTCCTGCTGTAGCCCCTGCTTTTATTTTGTTCTAGTTAATTATTACCTGTGTGTGGCATGTAAGACAATATATCCGTGGTGTCTCTGGTGAACCTTATATATTAATCTACTCCTTTATATGGAGTGCCTTAAAGTTTCTAGTGTTAAATTATATTTACTGATCATGCTCATGCACACTACAAAATATTTCTAGTGCTCGATTATATTATAATTGTCAAGAAATACATCAACAAGTTAAATTGGTTCAAATTTTGTATTGAAGTAACTAAATGTATCACACACATAATAAACTAGAAACTAAAATCTAGTTCAAACACATAATGTATCACCACCACTTGTTGTCATCCTTGACTTGCTTCCCCTTCAGCCGCTTGATGTCGCCACCATCCCAATATCCCTGCTCATCCTGAAACTGCTTTCTGTCCTCCTCACGCTTCTTCTCCTAGGCTAGCTTGCAACCAGGGCATAGCTCTCTCACGAAAAACCCCGCCTTAACCATCCCATCTTTCATGGGAATGAGCTTACTGTACAACTCGTACGCCATGTAGGCGTCTCTGGCTGCATACTCGAGGCGCGCCTGGCTCATCTGCTTCCACTCCCAGTAGTCGTGATTGAGTCGCTTCAATTTCTTCAGTTTTTCATAGGATTTATCGATGATTTCCGCTGCCAGATCACCCATGCCATCCATCGCTGGGTATGATTTGATCTTGTACAGATTTTGGATGTCGATGTGGTGCCCCTCTAGGATTTTTATCAATGCACGAGAAAGCATAATTGTGTCATTTGTGATATCCACGCTAGTGAAAGTTATCCCTTTCCTACATAAGAACTCGACCAGAGCCGAACAAAGCATCTCAGTTGGTTTACTCCTGCACTTAGATGGTTCTAGGGATGTAAGGGAACAAGGGATGCAGAAGTGGTGATCTCAAATTTAAATTTCACATACCTGCAGAAGTGGTAAACGAGGACCTCCTCATGTATGGCGATTTGCACGAGAGCGATCTCTTGTGGAGGATTTTTCGCTTATTTGCATGGGTGTACTCCAAGTCTAGCCCCATAAGCTTGTGCTTCTCTTTCTCAAGCAATTGCTCAAACCTGGCGAGAGTTGTCTCCACAGTTGCTTCATCATTTGTGTACACCACTGTCAAAGTCATGGTGCCATGGGCAGGGACCAAGTGGGTCTCTGTTGTGTGTTTCCCATCGTCCATGCCTGCAAGGAAATGGGTGAAAGGAACTGCCTTCGAGAGGAAGAAGAAGATGAACCGACGGTTCCAGAACAGAGGAAGAAGAAGCGCCAAGGAAAAACTGCAGAGGAATGACTGAGGAAGAGGAATTACTGCAGAAGAAACGTGGTAACTTCAACTTTCGGTTCAAGAACTCACCATGGTTACGTGGAGATCGTGGCAGTGCTGCCGGTTCAACAAGTGGGGCCAGTTCCTGCGAGAATATGAAATTAGCTGTGCATTTTTCTATGCGAGAAATTGAGAGAAGTCATCTATATTTTGTCTTTAAACACAATGAAGTTGGTACAGCCCAAGAGATTTGAACAAACAAGATTTGCTAGTTTAACATACAACAACACTTACAGGCCCAACATGGCAGAACTTGGAGAGCCCCAGAACTTGAGTTACCACAGAGACCTCGGCAGAGGTGGCAGAATTTGTAGTGACCTCGGATCGATAAAGATCCTAAGTCCCTGTGATTAACATGCTAGTCCCTGGATCATTAGCTAGCACTCACAGTCGATGAAATATCATGTAAAACACAAGTCTTTATTACATGAATCTAATAATCCAGAGTTTACATTATTACAACAGAAGCAAAATATATACAACTTGGAGTCCCATCAATGCCACAGGCAGGTTGAGTGAAGACTCGTGATCCTAGCGCACCTTTCAACGATCTCCAAATTCTGCACATAAAACGTGCAGCCAAACAAGTTGGTCAATACTTTGAATGTATTGGCAAATTACACCAAGGAAAGAACAAGACTAACTCTACAAGCAAGGCTAGAGTAGGCTTTGGGGTTCATTTGCGTAAAGCCAATTTTATCAATGTAATAAGAAAAGAGGAAGAAAGTTTTCCCTAATTTGTAAACTTTGATAAATAGTATAGGGTCAAATGGAACACGAGGATATTACTCACCAAGTGGCCAATCAACCTAACACTTGGATATTACACACCAGGTGGCACTTGGATATTACGCACCAAGTTACTTGGATATGACACACCAAGTTCCCAAATTCCCACCTATTAGCGATATTACGCACGCCATAGGGTTTGAAAAACTTTTGTTTGAAAAGAGAGAGGAAGATCTTTTAGAGGCTCCATCCTTCAGATGCTCAATGTTGTTCTGTTTCCGTGAACACGGCTGATTGATCATATTGCAATACTCTCGAGAGGTTTTGCACTTTCCCCACAATCCACGATCAAGTCCTTTTACAAACAAGACCATGGCGAAGCCTTCCCTTAGTAGCCCCTCTACCAGCTGGATCCAACCGTGCCAAGAACCTCCAAATGTTGGTACCCCCGGTGAGGTTTCCCACTAAGTACTAAGCCAAGACAGAGCCCATATGTATTGTGGTTGCACGGGAAGCTTCTGAATTCTGAAACATGGCAGACTTCTTTGATTCCTGGGCGGCCATCCTCCACCAAAATCTCATTCGTTGTCCCGACAACCATTCCACCCAAAAGAAAACTTAGTTTTATTTTGAAGGGGTTTTGGAGAAGAAAAGTTCGCTCGAGAGAGCTATCATACTTAGAAAATTCTTGAGTCTTTCGAACCCTCCCAACAGTATTTGATATATACAAGTATATAGCATAGCATGCATAACTTAGAAAAACAGGATAACCTATTGGGATAGAAAATCCTAAGTATGGAACTACTCATGGCATACTACAAAACCGCACTTGCAAAATAGTGCTAAGAAAATCTACCAAAACCTACACATGCGTACTACAGAATTTTGAAGAGTAGAACATGCATAGTCAAAACTGGGACATAAATATGAACAAGTGGTGTACCTTGCCTTATGTTTGTGTTATGGATGACGATTGAATTCTTCTGCAGTAATCGCACTCTCCGAACAATCTAACGCGAGGACAAAACAATTCCAATCAACACAATTACAGACATAACAACCACAACAATGATGAACACAAGCATGCATGATGATTTAATATTAGTTCTTTGAATGGTATTAGATCATATGATGCATGTAGGAGATCATTTAATGCAATAGGGTATTTGTTATTAAATCTTGATGACCAAAAAAAAGGCTTTAGTAGTTCTGTTGCAACTTCTGTCCTAATTGTCCAATTAAATTTGGTTATTAGTTTTACTGGATAGACGACATTAATACGGACCAGTAGGAATTGGATTCATCTTAATCGGAGTTGTATATCTTTTTCTAGGATTTATTTAGTGTTTAATGGAGTTTAATAAATCTGAACAGATCGTACTGACAACAAACAAAACTAAGTACATATCTGAAAACTAACTCAGGGACATATTACTCATATTTTTCGGATGTGTAGATTATTTACTATGAATTTAATGATTTAAAAGGCCAATAATACTAATTAATTATTCGCTAGAAATCTATACAGTAAACTTGTAATTTTATTCCAGAATCATGTTCTATACAATTTTGTGAATCCAGGGGTATATCATTTGTATTTTTCTGAGTTGTATTTTATTTTCTATGAATTAATTGCTCCAAAAAGTGTATTAAACCATTTAAATAATCAGGACAAATACTTACAGTAAATGTCTGATACAATTATATATTAATACTTTACACGATTTTGTGATTCCAACGGTATATCATTTGCAATGTTTGGACATAGTATGAATTTTCTATGGATTTTACAAGTTAGATCTATAATCTGCAATTTTAAATTCGAACGGAATAATCCAGAGAATATTCCGCTGACTGGACAGGTTGACCGTGTAGGGTGACTGGG
Source organism: Avena eriantha (assembly GCA_910589775.1). Taxonomy (NCBI): domain Eukaryota; kingdom Viridiplantae; phylum Streptophyta; class Magnoliopsida; order Poales; family Poaceae; genus Avena; species Avena eriantha. The sequence continues at coordinate 122,536,026 of OU342746.1, forward strand.
ACTAGATGCTAACCTGACGACAATGTGGCAGTGATGAGGCAACTGATCGGGACGATTGAATCTCGACCGTCGGGATGAGATCCGGTGGCTAGAAGAGAAGTTGGCTCAAAATAGACCTGATTTTGCCTAACAAAGGACTAGAAGTAGATATGTGTTAGAGAGATATATCCGTAGGTTAAATCGAAAAACTTTGAACATGAAAGTTGTGGAGGCTGATTAGATCTACCTTTTCAACAAAGGAATTTGGATTTCAAGGAACGAGCGCGAGAAGATCTTGGAATTACGCCATCAGATCTGAAATATTGCGTTGCGAAATTCTCCGGCTGTGCTAGATGAAAAGAGGTGAGGTTTGTCGGAATTGAAAGATTTCGACGAGATCTACAACTTTCGTGTTGAAGCCGAAGGCAACTGACGAAGTTTAGATGGGTTTAGAAGCGAAATAAGATTCGGTAGGGTGTAGATTCGGGATTTCGGGAAGGAAAAGTGTAATAGCTGTGGCTTCGATGGATTATTTAGGCTTTTAAGACGATGGGAAGATAGATCTTGGAGTAGGGAACAAGTAGAAACAAACGGAAGTCAATTCGGAGTTATAGATAAAAAGTTATAAGTGTTTGAATAGAGATAGGTTTAGAAATCAGATTTTCGTACGCTTTTTAAAGCGGAGGTGGGATCGATCCTTCTCCCTGGCTGGTTCGGTCGGCGGAGTGGGCCGGTCGGGTGGCCCATTTCGTTTTTTTTTATTTTGGTATTTTCTTTATATCTTTTACATACGAACTCCAAATGACATGATTCTTGTTTCTAATTTTTTTCTAAAATTCCGTAGATCATTATAAGATCATATTTGTAACATTTTCACTGGTTTGGAGATGATTTATTTATAAATGTCCATATATTCCTTATAGGAACATTTGGGCAAATCAACTATCGGATCTAGATATTAGGATTTGGATTTAATTTTTGCGAACTTTGCATGGATGCAAAGGAATGCTTATGAATGCTTCATGATTTTCATTTTTGCAAACATTCACAAAAATCCTAAAGCTAAAACTCAATTTACGCCTTTTTGCCTATATGGCTACTTAGGTATTATCAAAAGGATATAGGGTTTTATGCATTTGGCCTTATATGGCTACTATGCAATATTTTTAAATAGCTTCTTAGGGTTTTATTTTAACCACTCAACCAAAACACACAATGCCACAAATGCCCAAAACAACAAGTTCAATCATGTAACATGAAGGAACACATTCTTAACATCCAATGAAAATGAAGATGTCATGTTATTTTCTCTCTTTTCAAGCAAGTGGTGAAAAGCATCTAGAATGGTTTCATAAATCGAAGTAGAGACTTTAAGGGTCAAATAGGGAAATTAGAATATCACTCCACCATAATTGGGAAAGTCATTTTATTCCCTCTCTTTAATCATCTAAACATGGTTGGATATTTAAAGAATCAAATAGTTGAAAAGAAAATGAAAACAAGTTGGATAGTCATGTTAATCCAATCCCATACAAGTTTCTGAATTCAAGGAAGGGAAATCATAACAGAAAGTTTCTTTTCTTTGAGAAATTTCAACAAAGTCAAACAATTCAACCAAGTTATTTTATTAACTTTACATTCCAAAATTAGGAGAATTTTGGGATGTGACAGAATTGGTACGGGTGCAACCACGGCGACGGCGAGCTCGGATTCTAGAGGAGGAAAACAGAACCGAGCATGGTCGACAAGGTGATAGATCTCACCGGGAACCAATTCTCATCCCCGACCGTGCCATGGGTGCATCCACGGTGAGGGCGAGCTCCGACTCGGGATGGGGAGGAGAGCGGGGCCGAGCAGCTTTGTCACTTCCCCGCTCTGCGCCATTGCCGCGACCACAGATTGCCGCTCCGGGGAAGAAGACGAGTAATGGAGGCGCCAACGCTACAAGCCTAGAGGGAGGAGAGCTAGGCTGAGCAGGTTTGTCCACATCCCAGCTCCGTGCCATGGCTGCGACACCCCAGAGATTGCCGCTCCGGGGAAGAAGAAGACGCGTAATGGATGCAGGCGCCAACGCTGCAAGCTTAATTGACACCTAAGCGACGGGAGCGACAGGAGCGACATAACGACGAGAACTGACAGGGGGGGCTCAACTTGATGGCCATTAGCCTGATTTATTGTATTGAAACATAAAGTTGATTTCGTGCCAAAAAAGACCCTCTGAGTATTTGGCACGCCAACTATAGTCATCGCGGATGATATCAGGGAACTCGAGTACCGCATTGCCTGGACACCCCAACTTTTAGGCCGCAAAATTATATTCTCGTGTCAGTGTGCATCACTTTGGTTTTGAAAAGAACACATGCAATGATGCCACTGCAGCATGTGGTGTTCTTTTCATAAACCACATGGATCCACTAGATGTCATTGCATGTGTGTTCTTCTCATCAACCACATGGATCCACTAGATGTCATTGCATGTGTGTTCTTCTCATAAACCACATGGATCCACTAGATTTCATTGCATGTGTGTGTGTCAGTGTGCTTCATTGTGGTTTTGGAAAACACCACATGCAATGATGCCCCTCCAGCGTGTGGTGTTCTTCACATAAACCACATGGATCCACTAGATGTCATTGCATGTGTGTTCTTCACATAAACCACCTGGATCCACTAGAGTTCATTGCATGTGTGTGTGTTAGTATGCATCATTTTGGTTTTGGAAAAGAACACAGGCAATGATGCCACTCCAGCATGTGGTGTTCTTTCCATAAACCACATGGGTCCACTTATGTCATTGCATGTGTGTTCTTTTCATAAACCACAAGGATCCACTAATGCCACTCCAGCATTTGTGTTCTTCTCATAAACCACATGGATCCACTAGATTTGATTGCATGTGTGTTCTTCACACAAACTACATGGATCCACTGATGTCATTGCATGTGTGTTCTTTACATTAACCACATTTATCCACTAGGGTTCATTGCATGTGTTTGTGTGTGTTAGTGTGCATCATTGTGGTCTTGGAAAAGAATACATGCAATGATGCCTGTAACATCCCAAAATTTTAATCAAGGTTATCCAGATCCAAATCACCCAAATTACGGTTAACAAAAACTTTTTATCATTAAAAACAATTATGAATGTATGTGTGTTTGCATTAATATAGAATTGTTTGGAAATGCCATGTTTGATTGTTCTGATGGTTGTAAAATGATTCAAAGGTGAATGCCACATCATCTAGATCATTTAAAAACAAAATCCAAAGAAAAAGGAATCAAATAAGAATAAAAAGACCAAATGGTCATTTTGACCATTTTAATCCACTAGGCCACTTTAGGTGTTCCTAAAAGTCAATTCTTAACAGAAATAATTTCTAACTCTTTTCACCCCTTGCTAGTACAAGTAAAGATTTACCAAGGCCCACTTTGAGATCTTATCTAAACATTTAAACACTAGTTTTAAATGGCATTTGAAAATGGAATCAAGTGTATGTGCATAGATCCCACTTTTTCAAAAATCACTCAAATGAGTTCACCTTGACAGTTCCAAGCAACCATAGATGCTCAAGCATATGACTAACACACCCACCAAAAATGTTTTCAAAATTCAAAGTTTAATCTCTTGCGGCCTTTGTGTCGAACACCTTGTGATCATCAAACAATCTGCCTAACTAATATTGTTTTAATCAATGTTTTGTCGACCCATTTGACCTCAATCCACTCCCCTGGTCTCCCCTAGCTCCAACCATGCCATAAATAGGCTACCACTTAGCCTCCAGCAGCAGTGCCATGCCACCCCGAGGCCATGATCACCGGTCGACCATGCCCACGTCGCAGGATACCGCCCGCCCACTTTCGCTGCACCAGGGAGATAGGCGTGATCACACCGCCACCCCCTGTCCACCCCACGGACTCAGCCGAGCACTAGACCACCTCAGAGAAGCCGCACACTGAGCCTCTGCGCCATGTCTGGAGCGCGCCAGTGGGCCATGCCCGACAAGGCAGCACACGCAGTCCCTCGACCACAGCTCGCGCGCGCCACTCCGCCTTGACCCCGGCACACTCCCGTACATGCCCATTTCCCGCCACGCGACCAGCACCCGCTGTGAGCCACGTCGAACACTGCCACTCCCGCTCATAGCACCGTCCGCCTACCTCGCCCATGCCATTAGTCCCCTGTACCATCGTCACTGACGAGATCACCGTTGCACGTCACGGCCCCCTCGTCGAGATATAAAAGGATACCTCCCCAACCCTATTGCTCCACACTCCAAAACCCACCACCTTCCACTGATCCGTCACACCATCACTGGAGCTGCTCGAGCCTTCAGTCGTCGGAATTGTGCCGGAGCTCGCCGCAGCAGAGGAGAAAGGGAGCCGTTGATTGCGACCAGCCCAGAAGCCGTCGCGACCACGCCTGAGTCCGCCATTGTCCACCAGTTCGATCGCCCCCATCGCCACGTTAGCTAGAGCCTAGGTAAGCCCCCAATCGACCCCCACCAAGCCGCTAGGGTTCATTATCGCCGGCGAGCTGTTCGTCGTCGACGATGAACCAAAGTCGTCGATCGTACTTCTAATCGCACGACCCACATCGCCCCGTACCACTTCGAGTTAGAGTTAGTCGCTGACATGTGGACCCCCCTGTCAATTGCCCTTTGCACCGCGGAGCGCCACTGGGCCGGCCCACTTAGTTTCCCGCCTTAGCCCGCAGATTTAAATAAATATTTTTCTAATTAAGTTTAAACTCAATTATGTCCACTAGTTTAGAAATCAAGTCAGAGAGTTGTACTAAACCAAAATGAATAATTCCAATTTTTTTAGAAAGATAATTAAAATCTCTATCCAAGCCCATTGGATTTAAATAAATTGGAGTTATAGATCACATATAGCAAAAATAACAAGACAAAGTCTTTTCCACATTCAAACATTTTTCAAAAATCAACCAAAATTTCTTTTGAGTTGATTCCAACTCTCAAAAATCACATTTGACCATACCTATTTGAATATGTAATAATATTTAGGTTTGCATGCAGTGACTTTCGACTAGTACCAAAATAATGCTATATAGGCATTTCTAGTCACTTTAAATCATTAAAATGATAAACTTAAACTTATTGAAATATGATCAAACATTTAAATCACATTCCCATGTATTAGAATATGTGGTGATCACATGTGTAAACATGATCCCATATTTTAATTGGAGAATATTAAATCTTAGTTAATTTCAATGAGTAGAAATTACTTTTCTCAAATAAAATAAATGAAACTAGTTCATTTAATCTTGTGATGATTGTGATGATACTAGATCATCAAGTGTGTGCCTTAGTGTGCTAAATAGACTAGTTAAGTATTGTTTGGTGATTGTGTATCCCGTATGTATTTATAGACGATAGTACCGACCAAGCCTACGAGGAGGAGGAGTTCTACCCCAAAGAAGACGAGGAGAATTTCAACCACTACACTACTCAAGGCAAGCCTAGCACTTCAAATAAACTGAGCAAGCTATTATTGGCAAGCTAATACTTGCCAGACACCCCTAGATGAAAGTTAACCCAAGCAAGATGCCTTAAGCATGCTTGGTTATACATTTTTTTTTATACCCATCCCCAGTTTTACTTGCAAGCTCTACTTTCTATTACTTTACCAAAGTTCTTTACTTTATTTATAGATAGAATAAAGAGTATAAAACTTGGCCTATCTAGTTAGACTTAGATGTCATTCTATGGCATGAGATTGATATTAGCATCCTACCTTAGTGTACACTCTTAACTCAGTGATTAGAGCTAAACCAAACACTTGATCACTTTAGATGGGAATGCTTGGTGAAAATGCTTATGAAAACCTTGGAATGATGAGTAATTATTTTGAAATGTTTTGACATATGTTGAGAAACACAAATGGTTTATGATGATGAAAATGTTGAGGCATGAGCCTTAGGCCTTTATTAAAACTGATGGTTGGGTTCGGATGCGATACCATTCCAAATTTACCGTATAACCACAATACCTGAATTATGTAAGGCTTAGCCAGAAGTTTATATGCATTAGTATGGGTTCCCTCGTGGGACAGGTTTGAGCTGAGGCTACCTCTCAATGTTGTCCACCTATGTATTTCCCAGGATGGCAGATGGCCATGGCTGGGAGGCCAAGCTCATAGGAGAGGTGCTTATACTAGAGTGTGTAAAGGAAAGGTTATGATTGATTATCTGCATACTAAGTATGATGATTCAGGGTTATGCCTGACGGATGTATCGAATTTTTTGGTGAAAGTGTACCACCTCTGCAGAGTGTCAAACTATTCGAATAGCCACGTCCGTGGTCATGGACAGTTGAAGTGGCCATATTGTTCTGTCGTCAGATGTTTTCAAAATGACTTATGGAATGATTTGTGACATGACTTGATGACAACAGGGTTGTGACTATGAAAACAAAGTTCCCACTTAGGTGATTTAGAATTTTATTTTATCTTTCTTTACACACTGGTATCAGAGCCATCCTGACCATAGGAGACCGTAGTTAGAATGGACGTCCGAACAAAAACTTAGTTTCAAAAAAATGAAGTGAGTATTTATGAAAACCTATTCCAACTCTTATCCTTGAGATTCTTTCAAAAAGATTCATGTTCCTCAAAAATTCTTGCATTACTACATAAAATTTGACACACTTGATCACTTCACTAACTTACTCCTCCTAAATTCTTATAGATGGAAGTTCAGTACTGCAAGTTTTACCAGTTGGGCACCGGAGGCCAATTGATCTTCGAGAGGGATCTTGATGCACTGTCTGAGTACCTGGAGCGCCCACATCCGGAATTCTTTGGAGCTCAACTCAATGATCACCTAGGAGGAGATTTACAATGGCTGATAGTTGTTGATCTTCGAGGCAAGATGGAAGCATCCCTTTCGGAGAAGATTCAATTCACCATGAGAGAGAACAGTTGGCTAGATGGATTAGCCAGGGCAATGCATGAATCTCTCGCCCGTCTTTGTGGACAGAACATCAGCTTGATCCAGGGAACTCGCTTTGCTCACTATGCAAGGCGTGATTCTATGGGAATGCCTTTGGAGATGCCAAGTCACCCGGAGATGAGACACCAAGTGGAGAACCTTGACTTCCTACTATATGATAGGCGGAAGGAATTGGACAATGCTCAAGAGTACGCCAACCACAACCTTGCCATTGCTGCCTAGAAGGCCCAAACTTTCTCACTGCTCATCAAGGATCGTCAATCACTCCATCGTCAATGCGCAAAGAAGGGTCACACCATCGCCCGCCTTCATAAGAAGGTGGCTGACCTCGAGAAGACCATCCAGGAGCAAGAAGCTCAGCTTGCAGCAAAAAAAGAAGAGGGAGAAGGTGAAGACATCCAGGGTGATCTTCACGCGTACCTCAGCAATGATGATGATTACCTGGAGGATGATGCCACAGACTTCTACACCGACGATGATGACTCTGACTTCATCGATGATGAGTAGATGCACTAGAGCACTATCGTAGGAGTGAGAAGTATCGGTCCCATTGTATCTTAGCTCACAGAATGGTTCTTAAAACCATCTGTTTTCCTTTTGTTGTGGTGTGTGTGTTTGTATCGTGTGCTTTGCTTGAATGAATGAGAAGTTGTTAGTTTGCCAAACCTGAGTCAAACCCAAAGTCTAAAAGCTTTTGGAATCAAAACCATGAACCTTAGACTTTCCCTCTTACCCCTTTATCTATATCAATCTTCAGATGACTCGTGGAAACCCCGGAGGAAACAACTCATCGCAGGACCCGGTGCTGCAGATTCTGCAGATGCTAGTTTCTGACCGTGAGGCAGGTAGAGCAGAGCGCCAAGCCAATCTAGCCACCCTGCAACAGATTGCTCAAATGTCCCACAATAATCAAGGCCATGGAAATCAGGATCATCATGGATCCAAGCTCAGGAACTTCTAGAATACCAATCCCCCTATCTTTAGCAAGTCTGAGGACCCGTTGGATGCGGATGATTGGTTACAGACCATGGAGAATAACCTAGAAGTAGCAAGAGTTGATGCAAATGAGCAAGTACTGGTTGCCACCCACTATCTGGTAGGAGATGCAAGAGCTTGGTGGAATAGCACCTGTACTATGAACCATGGGCAAGTGATGACGTGGGAAGCTTTCAAGACCAAGTTTAGCCACACCCATGTGCCCCAAGGGTTAGTCACTAGAATGAGAGATGAGTTTAGAGAACTGAAACAAGACAGGATGACTGTAGTAGAGTACCGTGACAGATTCATGTCTCTCGTTAGGTATGCACCGGATGAGATCGATACTGAAGCCAAGAAGAAGGAGAGATTCCTAAATGGATTGCATGATGAGATGCCAACGGTGTTAATAAACATCCGTTTTGACGATCTCGAACAGCTAGTCAACTCTGCCATCAAAATGGATGGAAAGATCAACCAAGCCAATGACAACCGCAAGCGCATGATGATGCACCAGAGTGGATCCAACAGTCACCAAAAGTATCGTCCCAACCTGTCTGTAGGATATGCCCCAAGGAACAATAGACCTCCAATGTCTCGTCCAAGCTACCCAACTGTAGCGGAGGAAATGTGAAGACCGGAGGGAACAACAACAACCACCCCGGCAACTCCAACAATTTCAACTGTGCACCGCCCAAGTCCAACAACAACAACAAAACTACCCCAAGGACTGGAAGCAATGCAGTGCCTGTTGCAGCCAAGGACAAGTCCCAGATTACTTGTTTTGAATGTGGAGTGAAGGGTCACTACTCCAACGAGTGTCCCAAGAAGCTTATAGCCACCACCAATGTGAATGCCCCAGCTTAGCAGCAACGCCGTGTTCAGCCTAGAAGAAGATTCGCCCCAGGGAATTCTCTCAACCGCAACGGCCTTCTATTCCACATGAATGCTGAAGAAGCCCAGGAAGCGCAAGATGTCGTGTTGGGTATGTTTTCTGTTAACTTAGTATTAGAAAGAGTGTTGTTTGATTCTGGAGCATCGCACTCGTTTGTTACAGAAGAATTTGCATGCACTAGTAAGATTCACCGAACTAACTTGAAGCATGTTATGATAGTTCAAATACCTGGTTCAACCACCAAATCTAGAAAAATTTGCAAGGCTGTGCCGATCAGAATTCATGGGATAGATCTTTTATGCTAATCTAATAGTACTTGGAACCAAAGGTTTGGAAGTAGTACTAGGAATGGATTGGATGTCAAAACATAAAGGATTAATCGACTATGCCAAGAAAGCCATCACCATGACCAGTAGTTCTGGAGTATCAGTAGAGCATATATCTGAAACCTTGCCCTGTCAGTTCAAATACAACAAGAGTCTAGCCCAACCAACCCTAGACCAAGTCAGAGTAGTCTGTGAATATCCCGACGTGTTCCCAGATGAATTGCCTGGTATGCCCCCAGATCGGGATATTGAGTTCATTATTGAACTAATCCCTAGAACTAGACCCATAGCTTAGAGACCCTATAGCATGAACCCATCAGAGTTAGTGGAACTGAAGAAGCAAGTTGATGCTATGCTAGAGAAAGGATTGATTCAACCAAGCGCATCGCCATGGAGATCGCCCGTTTTGTTTGCCGACAAGAAAGATGGAGGTTACTGTTTGTGCACAGATTACCGGAAGCTGAATGATGTCACCATCAAGAACAAGTACCCACTGCCCAAGATAGAGGATCTATTTGATAAGTTGACTGGTGCCAGAGTGTTCTCTAAGATTGATCTTAGGACTGGTTATCACCAACTTAAGATTCATGCAACGGATATTCCAAAGACCGCCTTTACCACCAGATATGGATTGTATGAGTATACGGTCATGTCTTTTGGATTAACCAATGCCCCCTCTTATTTCAGGAATCTCATGAATAAGATCTTTATGAACTTTCTGGATAAGTTTGTCGTTGTGTTTATCGATGATATTCTTATCTATTTCAAGTTAGAAGAAGACCATGAGCAACATCTAAGAATCATCCTTGAAACCCTTAGAGAACATCAGTTGTAATCCAAGTTCAGAAACTGTGAGTTTTGGCTGAAAGACGTAGGATTCCTCGGACATATTGTGTCAGCAGGAGGAGTCGCTGTTGATCCCGCCAAGATCAAAGATTATGAAGAATGGGAAGCCCCAACCACTCAAAACCAAGTCTATGCATTTCTCGGATTAGTAGGATATTACCTCAAGTTCGTAGAAGGATATTGGATCATTGCAAGACCCATGACCCAATTGTTGAAGAAGGACAAGAAGTTTGAATGGACCGACAAATGTGAAGCAAGTTTCCAAGAGCTCAAGAAGAGATTGATTTCATCACCAATATTGATTATGCCTGGTATCAAGAAGTCGTTTGATGTGTATTGTGATGCATCCAAGATTGCTCTCGGATGTGTGTTGATGCAAGAAGGCAAAGTCATAGCATATATGTCCCGACAACTGAAGCAGCATGAGAAAAACTACCCTACCCATGATCTAGAGCTAGCAGCTGTAGTTCTAGCCTTGAAGACATGGCGTCATTACCTTATGGGTAACCGCTGTGAGATTTATTCAGATCACAAGAGCTTGAAGTATATTTTCACTCAGAAGGAGCTGAATATGAGGCAAAGGAGATGGATAGAGTTAATCAAGGATTACGACCTTGACATTCACTATCACCCCGGCAAAGCCAACGTGGCAGCGGATGCTCTTAGCAGACTGCCGTGTAGGTTAAACACCATGATCAAAGAGAACCAGCCAAGTTTACATGAAGAGTTGGAGCAGTTTAGAATGGAGCTAGTTAGCAAAGGAATTTTCGCTAGCATTGAACTTCAACCCACTTTGATGAGTCAGATCAAGGAAGCCCAAAAGGGAAATGCAAGTATCGACGGAATCAAGCGTCGTATTGGTATAGGAAAAGTACATGGATTCACCGAAGACGAAGAAGGAGTTATGTGGTACAAAGGAAGTATCTTTGTGCCAACAAATTCGGAGCTGAAGCAAGTTATCATGCAAGAAGCTCATGATACTCTTTATTCTATCCACCCCGGAGGAACAAAGATGTATCAAGATTTGAAGGAGCAATTTTGGTGGCACAAAATGAAGAGAGAAATCAGAAGCTACATCGCCAAGTGTGATATGTGTCAGAGAGTCAAACAGGAACATCATAGACCCGCAGGATTGTTGCAACCATTGCAGATTCCGGAATGGAGATGGGATTCTGTCGGAATGGATTTTATCACCGGTTTGCCTACTTCTAGTAGGGGAAATGATTCTATTTGGGTCATAGTTGATAGACTGTCCAAGGTAGCCCATTTTATACCTGTCAAGACTACCTACCAGAGTTCAAAGCTAGCAGAGTTGTACATTGCTAGAATTGTCAGTTTGCATGGAACCCCCAAGACCATCAAGGAACCCAATTCACCTCAAGATTTTGGCAGAAAGTCCAAGAAGGATTGGGAACCAAGCTGAATTTCAGCACAGCTTATCACCCGCAGACCGATGGACAGACTGAAAGAGTCAACCAAATCCTAGAAGATATGTTGAGAGCTTGTGTGTTCGAGTATGGATCAAAATGGGAAGACTATCTGCCATTCGCAGAATTCTCATACAACAAAAATTATCAAGCTAGTTTGCAAATGGCCCCATTTGAGTTCTTATATGGAAGAAAGTGTCGTACCCCTTTGAATTGGTCGCAAGTAGAAGAGAGTCATATTTTCGGACCCGACATCCTATGAGAAGCCAAAGAAAAGATTCACAAAGTCCGTGAGCACCCTAAGACCGCTCAATCAAGACATAAGAGTTATGTGGACAAGAGACGTAGAGACCTGACCTTCAATGTCGGAGATTTTGTGTATATCAAGGTTTTGCCATTGAAGGGAACGTAACGGTTTTGTCTAAAAGGAAAGTTAGCCCCCAGATATATAGGACCCTTTAAGATTCTGAATCACCGAGGAGAAGTATCGTATCAACTGGAATTGCCGGAGGAGATGTCAGCCATCCATGATGTGTTCCATATCTCGTTACTTCGCAAATGCCTAGAAGTGCCGAAGAAGACCGAAGTTTTCAAGAACATTGATCACTGAGCCGTTGATATCAACAAGGGTCTGACATATCTTGAAGTTCCCATCCGTATCTTGGAAGAAGCTTACAGAACCACTAGGACCCGGAGTATCAAATTTCTCAAGATCCAATGGAGCAACCACACCATAGAAGAAGCCACCTGGGAGCGAGAAGATTACATTAGGACAGAGTTTCTAGATCTCTTTAGTTCCTAGTTTTCTTTCTTAAATCTCAGGACGAGATTTTGTTTAAGGGGGGAAGGTTTGTAACATCCCAAAACTTTAATCAAGGTTATCAAGATCCAAATCACCTAATTTAGGGTTAAAAAAACTTTTTATCATTAAAAACAATTATGAATGTATGTGTGTTTGCATTAATATAGAATTGTTTGGAATGCCATGTTTGATTGTTTTAATGGTTGTAAAATGATTCAAAGGTGAATGCCACATCATCTAGATCATTTAAAAACAAAATCCAAACAAAAAGAAATCAAATAAGAATAAAAAGACCAAATGGTCATTTTGACCATTTTAATCCACTAGGCCACGTTAGGTGTTTCTAGAAGTCAATTCTTAACAGAAATAATTTCTAACTCTTTTCACCCCTTGCTAGTACAAGTAAAGATCTACCAAGGCCCACTTTGAGATCTTACAAAAACATTTAAACACTAATTTTAAATGGCATTTGAAAATGGAGTCAAGTGTATGTGCATAGATCCCACTTTTTCAAAAACCACTCAAATGAGTTCACCTTGACAATCCCAAGCAATCACAGATGCTCAAGCATATGACTAACACACCCACCAAAAATCTTTTCAAAATTCAAAGTTTAATCTCTTGCGGCCTTTGTGTCGAACACCTTGTGATCATCAAACAATCTGCCTAACTAATATTGTTTTGATCAACGTTTTGTCGACCCATTTGAACTCAATCCACTCCCCTGGTCTCCCCTAGCTCCAACCATGCCATAAAAAGGCTACCACTTAGCCTCCAGCAGTAGTGCCACGCCACCCCGAGGCCATGATCGCCGACCGACCATGCCCACTTCACAGGAGACCACCCCGCCCTCTTCCACCGCATCAGAGAGATAGGCGTTATCACACCGCCACCCCACGGACTCAGCTGGGCACTGGACCACCTCAGAGCAGCCGCGCACCGAGCCTCTACGCCGTGTCATGCCGCGCCCGACAAGGCAGCACACGCAGCCCCTCGACCATAGCGCGCGCGCCGCTCTGCCTTGACCCCAACACACTCTTAGACATGCCCATTTCCCACCACGTGACCGGCACCCGCCGCGCGCCGCGTCGAACACGGCTGCTCCTGCTTAGAGCGCCAGCCACGCCCGACAAAACACCATTGCCCCTAGTCGCGCCATTACCCCGTAGCTGACCACCAGGAGGTAGAGCACCGTCCGCCTACCTCGCCCATGCCATTAGCCCCTTGTACCATCGTCACCGACGAGCTCACCGTCGCACCTCACGGTCCCCTCGTCGACCTATAAAACGAGACCTCCCCAACCCCATTTCTCCACACTCCAACACTCACCACCTTCCACTGATCCCCTCACACCATTCCCGGAGCCGCTCGATTCCTCAGTCGCCGGAATTGTGCCGGAGCTCGCCGCAGCAGAGGAGAAAGGGAGTTGTCAATTGCGACCACCCCAGGAGCCGCCGTGACCACGCTTGAGTCCGCCGTCGTCCACCAGTTCGATCACCCCCATCGCCACGTTAGCTGGAGCCCTGGTAAGCCCCCAATCGACCCCCACTGAGCCGCTAGGGTTCATTATCACCGGTGACCTGTTCGTCGTCGACGATGAACCACAGCCGTCGATCGTAGTTCTAATAGCACGGCCCACATTGCCCCGTACCACTTCGAGTTAGAGTCAGTCGCTGAGATGTGGACCCCCCTGTCAGTTGCCCTCTGCACCGCGGAGCGCCACTTGGCCGGACCATTTAGTTTCCCGCCTTAGCCCGCAGATTTAAATAAATATTTTTCTAATTAAGTTTAAACTCAATTCTGTCCACTAGTTGAAAAATCAATTCAGAGAGTTCTACTGAACCAAAGTGAATAATTCCATTTTTTTAGAAAGATAATTAAAATCTCTATCCAAGCCTGTTGGATTGAAATCAATTGGAGTTATAGATCACATACAGCAAAAATAACAAGACAAAGACTTTTCCACATTCAAACATTTTTCAAAAATCAACCAAAATAGCTTTTGAGTGGATTCCAACTCTCAAAAATCACATTTAACCATACCTATCTGAATATTTAATAATATTTAGGTTCGTATGCAGTGACTTTGGACTAGTACCAAAATAATACTATATAGGCATTTCTAGTCACTTTAAATCATTAAAATGATAAACTTAAACTTATTGAAATATGATCAAACATTTAAATCACATTCCCATGTATTACAATATGTGGTGATGCCTTGTGTAAAGATGATCCCATAGTTTAATTGGAGAATATTAAATCTTAGTTAATTTCAATGAGTAGAAATTACTTTTCTCAAATAAAATAAATGAAACTAGTTCATTTAATCTTGTGATGATTGTTATGATACTAGATCATCAAGTGTGTGCCTTATTGTGCTAAATAGACTATTTAAGTATTGTTTGGTGATTGTGTATCCCATATGTATTTATGGATGATAGTACCGACCAAGTGTACGACGAGGAGGAGTTCTAGCCCGAAGAAGACGAGGAGAATTTCAACCACTACACTACTCAAGGTAAGCCTAGCACTTCAAGTAAACTGAGCAAGCTATTATTGGCAAGCTAATACTTGCTAGCCACCCCTAGATGCAAGTTAAGCAAAGCAAGATGCCTTAAGCATGCTTGGTTATACATTTTGTTTTATACCCATCCCCAATTTTCCTTGCAAGCTTTACTTTCTTTTACTTTACCAAAGTTCTTTACTTTATATATAGCTAGAATAAAGAGTATAAAACTTGGCCTATCTTGTTAGACTTAGATGTCATTCTATGGCATGAGATTGATATTAGCATCCTACCTTAGTGAACACTCTTAACTTAGTGATTAGAGCTAAACCAAACAGTTGATCACTTTAGATGGGAATACTTGGTGAAAATGCTTATGAAAACCTTGGAATGATGAGTAATTCTGTTGAAATATTTTGACATGTGTTGAGAAACAGAAATGGTTTATGATGATGAAAATGTTGAGGCATGAGCCTTAGCCCTTTATTAATACTGATGGTTGGGTTCGGATGCGATACCATTCCAAATTTACCGTACAACCACAATAGCTGAATTGGGTAAGGCTTAGCCGGAAGTTTATATGCATTAGTATGGGTTCCCTCGTGGTAGAGGTTTGAGCTGAGGATACCTCTCAATGTCTCCACCTATACAATGCCCAGGATGGCAGATGGCCATGGCTGGGAGGCCAAGCTCATAGGAGAGGTGCTTATACTAGAGTGTGTAAAGGAAAGGTTATGATTGATTATCCGCATACTAAGTATGATGATTCAGGGTTATCCTTGATGGATGTATCGAATTTTGTGGTGAAAGTGTACCACCTTTGTAGAGTGTCAAACTATTCGAATAGCCGCATCCGCGGTCATGGATAGTTGGAGTGGCCATACTGTTCCATCGTCAGATGTTTTCAAAATGACTTATGGAATAATTTGTGACATGACATACCACAACAGGGTTGTGACTATGAAAACAAAGTTCCCACTTAGGTGATTTAGAACTTTATTTTATCTTTCTTTACTTTTGAACTCAGCTTAGGTTTCAAACTTAACCTTGCAAATAAACTTAGAGTTTAGCAGTCCTACTAGAACTACCTTACTTGTTAGTGATAGTTTGCGAGTACTTAAAGAGTACTCATGGATTTGTCCCTGGCTATTCCCGTGGACAGACTATGAAGAAGACTATCAGGAGGAAGGACAACGGGATGGCTACGAAAACTAGGATCATCTACCATCGTCAGCATTGCCTATGACACTAAAGATGCACCCCGCGGCTACATTATTTATTCTGCTACTTGTTTGTACTAAGACTGGATCATGAGATCCTTTATTTTTGTAAGACCTTATTATGGTTTGTAATGCATGATGTACTGTGATATCCAATCTGTTATGTCTCGCAAATATGGTAATCCTAGGATTGTGATGTATGGCATAACAGGCATCTGGGATTAAAAATCCGGGTGTTGACAATGCCACTCCAACATGTGGTGTTCTTTTCATAAACCACATGGATCCACTACATTTCATTGCATGTGTGTTCTTTTCATAAACCAAATGGATCCATAATGCCACTCCAGCATGTGGTGTTATTTTCATAAACCACATGAATCCACTAGATGTCATTGCATGTGTGTTCTTCATAGAAAACACATGGATTCGCTCGAGTTCATTGCATGTGTGTGTTTGTCAGTGTGCATCACTGTGGTTTTGGAAAAGAACTCGTGCAATGATTCCACGCTAGCATCTGGTGTTCTTTTCATAAAGCACATGGATCCACTAGATGCCACTCCATCATGTGGTGTTCTTTTCATAAACCACATGGATCCACTAGATGTCATTGCATGTCGTGTTCTTTACATAAACCACATAGATCCACTAGATGTCATTGCATGTGTGTTCTTCACATAAACCACATGGATCCACTAGAGTTCATTGCATGTGTGTGTGTGTGTGTCAGTGTGCATCACTCTAGTTTTGGAAAAGAACACATGTAATGATATCACTCCAGAATGTGGTGTTCTTTGCATAAACCACATGCATCCACGAAATGTCATTGCATGTGTGTTCTTCTCATCAACCACATGGATCCACTAGATGTCATTGCATGTCTATTCTTCTCGTAAACCACAAGGATCCACTAGATTTCATTGCATGTGTGTTCTTCACATAAACCACATGGATCCACTGATGTCATTGCATGTGTGTTCTTTACATAAACCACATGTATCCACTAGTGTTCATTGCATGTGTGTGTTAGTGTGCATCATTGTGGTTTTGGAAAAGAACACACGCAATGATGCCACTCCAGCATGTGATGTTCTTTTCATAAACCAATTAGATCCACTAGATATCATTGCATGTTTGTTATTTTCATAAACCACATGGATCCACTAATGCCATTCTAGCATGTGGTGTTCTTCACATAAACCACATGGATCCACTAGATGTCATTGCACGTGTGTTCTTCTCATCAACCACATGGATCCACTAGAGTTCATTGCATGTGGTGTTCTTTCCATAAACCACATGGATCCGCTAGATGTCATTGCATGTGTGTGCTTCACATAAACCACATGGTTCCACTGATGTCATTGGATGTGTGCTCTTTACATAAACCACATGGATCCACTAGAGTTCATTTCATGTGTGTATGTCAGTGTGCATCACTTTTGTTTTGGAAAATAAAACATGCAATGATGCCACTCCAGAATGTGGTGTTCTTTGCATAACCCACACGGATCCACGAGATGTCATTGCATGTCTGTTCTTCTCATCAACCACATGGATCCACTATATTTTATTGCATGTGCGTTCTTCTCATAAACCACATGGATCCACTAGATTTCATTGCATGTGTGTTCTTCACATAAACCACATGGATCCACTGATGTGACTGTATGTGTGTTCTTTATATAAACCACATGTATCCACTAGTGTTTATTGTATGTGTGTGTGTTAGTGTTCATCATTGTGGTTTTGGAAAAGAACACACACAATGATGCCATTCCAGCATGTGGTTTTCTTTTCATAAAACACATGGATCCACTAGATATCATTGCATGTGTGTTATTTTCATAAACCACATGGATTCACTAATGCCATTCTAGCATGTTGTGTTCTTCACATAATCCACATGGATCCACTAGATGTCATTGCATGTGTGTTATTCTCATCAACCACATGGATCCACTAGAGTTCATTGCATCTGGTGTTCTTCCCATAAACAACATGGATCCACTAGATGTCATTGCGTGTGTGTTCTTCACATAAACCACATGGATCCACTGATGTCATTGTATGTGTGTTCTTTACATAAACAAAATGGATCCACTAGAGTTCATTGCATGTGTGTATGTCCGTGTGCATCATTGTAGTTTTGGAAAAGAACACATGCAATGATGCCACTCCAGCATGTGGTGTTCTTTTCATAAACCACATGGATCCCCTAGATGTCATTGCATGTGTGTTCTTCACATAAACCACATGGATCCACTAATGTCATTGCATGTGTGTTCTTTACATTAACCACATGGATCCACTAAAGTTCATTGCATGTGTGTGTTAGTGTGTATCATTGTGGTTTTGGAAAAGAAAACATCCAATGATGCCACTCTAGCATGTGGTGTTATTTCCATAAACCACATGGATCCACTAGATTTCATTGCATGTGTGTTCTTTGCATAAACCACATGGATCCACTAATGCCACTCCAGCATGTGGTGTTCTTCACATAAACCACATGGATCCACTAGATGCAATTGCATATGTGTTTTTCTCATCAACCACATGGATGAAATAGAGGTCATTGCATGTGTGTGTCAGTGTGCATCACTATGATTTTGGAGACGAACACATGCAATGATGCCACTCCAGTATGTGTTGTTCTTTTCAAAAACAGCATGGATCCATTAGATGTCATTCCATGTCTGTTCTTTTCATAATGTAGTGTTTTTTTAATAAACCACATGGATCCACTAGATGTCATTGCATGTGGTGTTCTTCACATAAACCACATGGATCCACTATATGTCATTGCATGTGTCTTCTTCACAAAAACCACATGGATACATTTTTACAAACACCTTGTGGGCAGAATTCAAACAAAACCAAAAACACTATTTGGAGCAGTGTTTGGACCAAATTGGTCTCCCATTTTGCAACCACAGCCACCCAGTGCACTCCCCTACCCCTCTCTAGCCCGGCCACCCACTGTGCCATGACCAAATGGTCATGGCCATTAAGGCCGAGCACCATTTGGGCACCCCCACCGGCGACAGAACGCCACAGCCGCCGCCAGCGTCGCCCACCATGTCCAGGAGGTCGCCTGTGGTCCACCTCCACCGCCCAACCAGCCCCAGCCCGTGGACAGCGACCAGAGCAGCCAGGAACAGCCGCGCTGGGAGACTGTCGGCCATGCCGATGCCGCCCGCAGAGTGCGCACTGTCCCCGCTCGACCAGACCCTGCCTCGCTCCAGCCGCCCGCCTACACGATCGCCACCATCCTAGGAAGCTAACGGACATGCCCATTCCCCCGACCGTGCACCGTAGTTGCCGGCCGTCGCGAAAATCACCGTCGTCAGAGACTTAGTGCGTGCCGCGCCACTCACCTCCCCCGACCGCAAACCACTGCACACGCACCGCCGTGACACTCTCTAGGGCACCGCCCACCGTCCTAGCCCACCGCCCACGCCTCTAGCACGCTGTGTCGTCGTGACCAGCGAGCACCGCCCATACTCCTCTACCGCTTAGCCGCGCCTATAAAAGGAGGCCACCCCAGCACCAACTCCTCACACCACTCTCATCCCCACCATCTCAGAACACTCCTAGATCCCCACTGAAGAAAGTTGTCGTCCGCAGCACCGGAATTTCACCGGAGTCTGCCGCGGAGGGAGAAGAAGGGGGTCGTTGATCAAGGCCACCCCTCAGGACACCGCCGGTACCAAGAGAACCGCCGTCCTCGACTTTTTCATTTGCCCACCTCACCGACCCTCGCCGAAGCCCCGGTAAGCCGCCCCAGACCCCCACCGAGCCGCTAGGGTTCCACTTCGCTGCCGACCTGTCCATCGTCGACGACAAGCCACAACCGTAGATCTTCCTTTTAACCAAACGGCCCACATCGCCCCGTACCGCTTCGTGTGTAAAGAGACAATGACATGTGGACCCCCTGTCAGCTGTTCTCTGTGCCGCGGAACGCCACTGGGCCGGCCCACTAGTTTTCCCGCGCTAGCCCAGTAATTCAAACTTAGATTTTTCTAATTTTGTTTGAACTTAGTTCTGTCCCTTAGTTTAAAAATAAATTCAGAGTGATTTACAAATCCAAATGGAGTGATTCCAATTGTGTTGGAAAGCTTCTGAAAAGATCTATTCAAGCCCATTGGATTTAATTCATTTAGAGCTAGATATCTCTCCTACTAAAAATAACAAGACATAAGCTTTTGCACATTCAAACATTTTTATAAAATCAACCATGATAGCTTTTTGTTGATTCCAACTCTCAAAAATCACATTTAACCATACCTATCTAAATATGTAATAATATTAAGGTTTACATGCAGTGACTTTGGACTAGTACCAAAATAATGCTATATAGGCATTTCTAGTCACTTTAAATCACTAAATAATAAACTTAAACTTAAGTAAATGTGATCCAACCTTTAAATCACATTCCCACATGTTAGCATATGTGGAGATGACATGTGTCCACATGATCCCATATTTTAAGTGGTGAATATTAAATATTAGTTATTTTCAATGAGTAGAAATTACTTTTCTCAAATAAAAAGAATGAAACTAGTTAATAAAACCTTGTGATGCTAGTGATGATAATAGATCATCAAATCTGTGCCTTAGAATGCTAAGTAGACTAGTTAAGCATTGTTTGGTGATTGTGTACTCCGTATGTATTTATAGACGATAGTACCGACCAAGCTTTCGAGGAGGAGGAGTGTTATCAGGAGGAGGAAGAAAACTTCAACCACTGGACCAACCAAGGAAAGCTAACACTTGCAAGTATAATGCTTACAAAGCTAGAATTAAGCTAGATGATTTGAGCAAAGATGCTTTAGGCATGCTTTGGTGATACTACTTTGACTAGTACTTATTCCAAGCTTATTTTCAAGCTTCTACTTTCTTTATTTTTACCAAGTCCCTTACTTGTTTTGAAGGTAGCATAAAATGTATAAAACTTGACCTATATAGATAACTTTAGATGTCATTCTATGACATGAGATTGATCCCATCTTTCTACCTTAGTGAACACTCTTAACTTAGTAGTTTAGAGTTAGATAAAAACTTGAGTCACTTTAGATGGGAACACTTGGTGAAAATGAATTATGAAAACCTTGGAATGATGAGTAATTCTATTGAGATGTTTTGACATGTGTTGAGAAACAAAAATGGTTTATGATGATGAAAATGTTGAGGCATGAGCCTTAACCCTTTTTACAAAACTGATGGTTGGATTCGGATGCGATGCCATTCCAAATTTACCGTACAACCACACTACTTGAATTGGGTAGGGCTTAGCCGGAAATTTATATGCATTAGTATTAGTTCCCTCGTGGGAGAGGTTTGAGCTAAGGCTACCTCTCAATGTTATCCACCTATGCAGTGCCCAAGATGACAGATGGTCATGGTTGGGAGGCCATGCTCATAGGAGGGGTGCTTATACTAGGGTGTGTAAAGGAAAGGTTATGTTTGATTACCTGCATACTAAGTATGATGATTCAGGGTTATCCCTGACAGATGTATCGAATCTTGTGTTCAAAGTGTACCACCTCTGTAGAGTGTCAAACTATTCGAATAGCCGCGTCCGCGGTTATGGACAGTTGGAGTGGCCATACAGTTTCGTTGTCAGATGTTTTCAAAATAACTTATGAAATGAATGATGAACCTTGACTTGACCACAACAGGGTTGTGGTTATGACACTAGCTTCCCAACTTAAGTGATTCTAGAACTTTATTTTATATTTCTTTGCTTCTGAACTCAGCTTAGGTTTCAAACTTAACTTTATAGTTAAACTTAGAGTTAGCACTTTACACTAGAACTATACTACTTGTTAGTGGTAGTTTGCGAGTACTTAAAGAGTACTCATGGCTTTTGTCCCTGGTTATTCCTATGGCTAGACTATGAAGGAGACTACCAAGATGATGGCCAGTAGGACGTCTATGGTAACTAGGACTATCTGCCTTCGTCAGCATTGCCTGTGCCCCTAAAGATGGACCCCACCGCTACTCTTATTATTTATTCCGCTGCTTGTTGTATTAAGACTGGATCATGAGATCCTTATTTGTGTAAGACATGCAATGAATTCACTCTAGCATGTGGTGTTCTTTTCATAAACCACATGGATCCACTAGATGTCATTGCATGTGTGCTCTTTCCATAAACCAAATGGATCCACTAATGCCACACTAGCAGGTGGTCTTCTTTTCATAAACCACATGGATCCACTAGATGTCATTGCATGTGGTGTTCTTCACATAAACCACATGGATCCACTAGATTTCATTGCATGTGTGTACTTCACATAAACCACATGGATCCACTAGAGTTCGTTGCATGTGTGTGTGTCAGTGTGCCTCACTATGGTTTTGGAAAAGAACATATGCAATGATGCCACTCTAGCATGTGGTGTTCTTTTAATAAACCACATGGATCCACCAGATGTCATTGCATGTGTGTTCTTTTCATAAACCACATGGATCCACTAGATTTGTTTGCATGTGTGTGTATCAGTGTGCACCATTGTGGTTTTGGAAAAGAACAAATGCAATTATGCCACTCCAGCATGTGGTGTTCTTCACATAAACCACATGGATCCACTAGATGTCATTGCATGTGTGTTCTTCTCATACCCCACATGGATACAATAGAGTTCATTGCATGTGTCTGTTTGTGTCAGTGTCCATCACTATGATTTTTGAAAAGAACACATGCAATGATGCCACTCTAGCATGTGGTGTTCTTTTCATAAACCACATGGATCCACTAGATGTCACTGCATGTGTGTTCTTTTCATAAACCACATGGATCAAGTAATGCCACTCTAGCATGTCGTGTTCTTTTAATAAACCACATGGATACACTAGACGTCATTGCATGTCGTGTTCTTCACATAAAACACATGGATCCACCAGATGTCATTGCATGTGTATTCTTTACATAAACCACATGGATCCACTAGAGTTCATTGTATGTGTGTGTCAGTGTGCATCAATATGATTTTGGAAAAGAACACATGTTATGATGCCACTCCGGAATGTGGTGTTCTTTTCATAAACCACATGGATCCACTAGATGTGATTGCATGTGTATTCTTCTTAACAACCACATAGATCCACTAGATGTCATTGCATGTGGGTTCTTCTCATAAACCACATGGATCCACTAGATTTAATTGCATGTGTGTTCTTCACATAAACCACATGGATCCACTGATGTCATTGCATGTGTGTTCTTTACATAAACCACATGGATCCACTAGAGTTCATTGCATGTGTGTGTGTTAGTGTGCATCATTGTGGTTTTGGAAAAGAACACATGCAATGATGCCACTCCAGCATGTGGTGTCATTTTCATAAACCACATGGATCCACTAGATGTCATTGCATGTGTGTTCTTTTCATAAACCACATGGATCCACTACTGCCACTCCAGCATGTGGTGTTCTTCACATAAACCACATGGATGCACCAGATGTCATTTCATATGTGTTCTTCTCATCAACCACATGGATCCACTAGAATTCATTGCATGTGTGTCTGTGTGTTAGTGTGCATCACTATCGTTTAGGGAAAGAACACATGCAACGATGCCACTCCAGCATGTAGTGTTCTTTTCATAAACCACATGGATCCACTAGATGTCATTGCATGTGTGTTCTTTTCATAAACCACAAGGATCCACTAATGCCACACCAGCATGTGGAGTTCTTTTCATAAACCACATGGATCCACTAGATGTCATTTCCTGTGGTGTTCTTCACAAAAACCACATGGATCCACTAGATGTCATTTCATGTGTGTTCTTCACATAAAGCATTTGGATCCACTCGGGTTCATTACATGTGTGTGTGTCAGTGTACATCGCTATGGTTTTGGAAAAGAACACATGCAATGATGCCACTCCAGCATGTGGTGTTCTTTTCATAAACCACATGGATCCACCAGATGTCATTGCATGTGTGTTCTTTTCATAAACCACATGGATCCACTAGATCTTATTTCATGTGTGTTCTTTTCATAAACCACATGGATCCACTAGATTTCTTTGCATGTGTGTGTGTGTTAGTGTGCATCATTGTGGTTTTGGAAAACAACACATGCAATTATGCCACGCCAGCATGTGGTGTTCTTTTCATAAACCACATAGATCCACTGATGTCATTGCATGTGTGTTCTTTTCATAAACCACATGGGTCCACTAATGACACTCCAGCATGTGGTGTTCTTCACATAAACTAGATGGATCCACTAGATGTCATTGCATGTGTGTTCTTCTCATCAACCACATGGATCCACTAGAGTTCATTGCATGTGTGTTCTTCTCATAAACCACATGGATCCACTAGATTTCATTGCATGTGTGTTCTTTTCATAAACCACATGGATCCACTAATGCCACTCCAGCATGTGGTGTTCTTTTCACAAACCAGATGGATGAACTAGATGTCATTGCATGTGGATTTCTTCACATAAACCACATGGATCCACTAGATGTCATTGCATGTGTGTTCTTCACATAAACCGCATTGATCCACTAGAGTTCAATGCATGTGTGTGTGTGTCAGTGTGCATCACTGTGGTTTAGAAATTAACACATGCAATGATGTCACTCCAGCATGTGGTGTTCTTTTGAAAACCACATGGATCCACTAGATATCATTGCATGTGTGTTCTTCTCATCAACCACATGGGTCCACTAGATGTCACTTCATGTGTGTGTGTGAGTGTGCATCACTGTGGTTTTGGAAAAGAACACATGCAATGATGCCCCTCCAGCATGTGGTGTTGTTTTCATAAACCACATGGATCCACTAGATGTCATTGCATGTGTGCTCTTTCCATAAACCACATGGATCCACTAATGCCACACTAGCAGGTGGTGTTCTTTTCATAAACCACATGGATCCACTAGATGTCATTGCATGTGGTGTTCTTCACATAAACCACATGGATCCACTAGATTTCATTGCATGTGTGTACTTCACATAAACCACATGGATCCACTAGAGTTCGTTGCATTTGTGTGTGTTAGTGTGCCTCACTATGGTTTAGGAAAAGAACATATGCAATGATGCCACTCTAGCATGTGGTGTTCTTTTAATAAACCACATGGATCCACCAGATGTCATTGCACGTGTGTTCTTTTCATAAACCACATGGATCCACTAGATTTGTTTGCATGTGTGTGTATCAGTGTGCACCATTGTGGTTTTGGAAAAGAACAAATGCAATTATGCCACTCCAGCATGTGGTGTGCTTTTCATAAACCACATGGATCCACTGATGTCATTGCATTAGTGTTCTTTTCATAAACCACATGGATCCACTAATGCCGCTCCACCATGTGGTGCTCTTTTCATAAACCACATGGATCCACTAGATTTCATTGCATGTGTGTTCTTCACAGAAAACACATGGATCCACTAGAGTTCATTGCGTGTGTATGTGTTAGTGTCCATCACTCTGGTTTTGGAAAATAACACATGCAATGATGCCACTCCAGCATGTGGTGTTCTTTTCATAAACCACATGGATCCACTAGATGTGATTACATGTGTGTTCTTTTCATAAACCACATGGATCCACTAATGCCACTCCAGCATGTGGTGTTCTTTCCAAAAACCACATGGATCCACTAGATGTCATTGCATGTGGATTTCTTCATTGCATGTGTGTTCTTCACATAAACCGCATGGATCCAGTAGAGTTCAATGCGTGTGTGTGTTAGTGTGCATCACTATGGTTTTGAAAAGAACTCATGCAATGATGCCACTCCAGCATGTGGTGTTCTTTTTATAAAGCACATGGGTCCACCAGATGTTATTGTATGTGTGTTCTTCTCATCAACCACATGGATCCACTAGATGTAATTGCATGTGTGTTCTTCTCATAAACCACATGGATCCACTAGATTTCATTGCATGTGTGTGTCAGTGTGCATCACCGCGGCTTTGGAAAACACCACATGCAATGATGCCACTCCAGCATGTGGTGTTCTTCACATAAAGCACATGGATCGACCGATGTCATTGCATGTGTGTTCTTTGCATAAACCACATCGATCCACATGAGTTCATTGCATGTGTGTGTGTTAGTGTCCATCATTGTGGTTTTTGAAAATAACACATGCAATGATGCCACTCCAGCATGTCATGTTCTTTTCATAAACCACATGGATCCACTGATGTCATTGCATGTGTGTTCTTTTATAAACCACATGGATCCACTAATGCCACTCTAGCATGTGGTGTTCATTTCATAAACCACATGGATCCACTAGATGTCATTACATGTGTGTTCTTTCCATAAACCACATGGATCCACTCATGTCATTGCATGTGGGTTCTTTACATAAACCACATGGATCCACTAGATTTCAAAAATAAAAAGACAGAAGCTTTTGCACATTCAAACATTTTTATAAAATCAACCATGATAGCTTTTCAGTTGATTCCAACTCTCAAAAATCACATTTAACCATACCTATCTAAATATGTAATAATATTAAGGTTGACATGCAGTGACTTTGGACTAGTACCAAAATAATGCTGTATAGGCATTTCTAGTCACTTTAAATCACTAAATAATAAACTTAAACTTAATTAAATGTGATCCAACCTTTAAATCACATTCCCACATGTTAGAATATGTGGTGATGACATGTGTCCACATGATCCCATATTTTAAGTGGTGAATATTTTACTGTGATATCCAATCTGTTATGTCTCGCAAAAATGGTAATCCTGGGATTGCGATGAATGACATAATAGGCATATGGGATTAGAAATCCAGGTGTTGACAGATCCATAAGAGTTCATTGCATGTGTGTGTTAGTGTGCATCATTGTGGTTTTGGAAAAGAACACATGCAATGATGCCACTCCAGCATGTGGTGTTCTTTTCATAAACCACATGGATCCACTAAATGGCATTGCATGTGTGTTCTTTTCATAAACCACATGGATCCACTAATGCCACTCTATTATGTGGTGTTCTTCACATAAACTACATGGATGCACTAGATGTCATTGCATGTGTGTTCTTCTCATCAACCACATCGATCCACTTGAGTCCATTGCATGTGGTGTTCTTTTCATAAACCACATGGATCCACTAGATGTCATTGCATGTGTGTTTGTCACATAAACCACATGCATCCACTAATGCCATTGCATGTGTGTTCTTTACACAAACCACATGCATCCACTAGAGTTGATTGCAGGTGTGTGTGTCAGTGTGCATCATTGTGGTTTTGGAAAAGAACACATGCAATGATGCCACTCTAGCATGTGGTGTTCTTTTCATAAACCACATGGATCCACTTATGTCATCGCATGTGTGTTCTTTTCATAAACCACATGGATCCTCTAATGCCACTCTAGCATGTGGTTTTCTTTTCATAAACCACATGGATCCACTAGATGTCATTGCATGTGTGTTCCTCACATAACTACATGGACCACTGATGTTATTGCATGTGTGTTCTTTACATAAACCACATGGATCCACTAGAGTTCATTGCATGTTTGTGTGTTAGTGTGCATCATTGTGGTTTTGGAAAAGAACACATGCAATGACGCCACTCTAGCATGTGGTGTTATTTTCATAAACCACATGGATCCACAAGATGTCATTGCATGTGTGTTCTTCTCATAAACCACATGGATCCACGAATGCCACTCCAGCATGTGGTGTTCTTCACATAAACCACATGGATCCACTAGATGTCATTGCATGGGTGTTCTTCTCATACCCCACATGGATACAATAGAGTTCACTGCATGTTTCTATTTGTGTCAGTGTCCATCACTATGATTTTTGAAAAGAACACATGCAATGATGCCACTCTAGCATGTGGTGTTCTTTTCATAAACCACATGGATCCACTAGATGTCACTGCATGTGTGTTCTTTTCATAAACCACATGGATCAAGTAATGCCACTCCAGCATGTCGTGTTCTTTTAATAAACCACATGGATACACTAGACGTCATTGCATGTCGTGTTCTTCACATAAAACACATGGATCCACCAGATGTCATTGCATGTGTATTCTTCACATAAACCAAATGGATCCACTAGAGTTCATTGTATGTGTGTGTGTCAGTGTGCATCAATATGATTTTGGAAAAGAACACATGTTATGATGCCACTCCGGAATGTGGTGTTCTTTTCATAAACCACATGGATCCACTAGATGTGATTGCATGTGTGTTCTTCTTAACAACCACATAGATCCACTAGATGTCATTGCATGTGGGTTCTTCTCATAAACCACATGGATCCACTAGATTTAATTGCATGTGTGTTCTTCACATAAACCACATGGATCCACTAATGTCATTGCATGTGTGTTCTTTACATAAACCACATGGATCCACTAGAGTTCATTGCATGTGTGTGTCAGTGTGCATCATTGTGGTTTTGGAAAAGAACACACGCAATGATGCCACTCCAGCATGTGGTGTTATTTGATAAACCACATGGATCCACTAGATGTGATTGCATGTGTGTTCTTTTCATAAACCACATGGATCCACTACTGCCACTCCAGCATGTGGTGTTCTTCACATAAACCACATGGATGCACCAGATGTCATTGCATATGTGTTCTTCTCATCAACCACACGGATCCACTAGAATTCATTTCATCTGTGTCTGTGTGTTAGTGTGCATCACTATCGTTTAGGGAAAGAACACATGCAACGATGCCACTCCAGCATGTAGTGTTCTTTTCATAAACCACATGGATCCACTAGATGTCATTGCATGTGTGTTCTTTTCATAAACCACAAGGATCCACTAATGCCACACCAGCATGTGGAGTTCTTTTCATAAACCACATGGATCCACTAGATGTCATTGCTGTGGTGTTCTTCACAAAAAACGACATGGATCCACTAGATGTCATTTGCATGT
>OU342746.1:122565893-122594371 GCA_910589775.1 Avena eriantha
AACACCACATGCTAGAGTGGCATCATTGCATGTGTTCTTTTCAAAAATCATAGTGATGGACACTGACACAAAAAGACACATGCAATGAACTCTATTGTATCCATTTGGGGTATGAGAAGAACACACATGCAATGACATCTAGTGGATCCATGTGGTTTATGTGAAGAACACCACATGCTAGAGTGGCATTCGTGGATCCATGTGGTTTATGAAAAGAACACACATGCAATGACATCTTGTGGATCCATGTGGTTTATGAAAATAACACCACGTGCTAGAGTGGCGTCATTGCATGTGTTCTTTTCCAAAACCACAATGATGCACACTAACACACAAACATGCAATTTTACTCTAGTAGATCCATGTGGTTTATGTGAAGAACACACATGCAATAACATCAGTGGTCCATGTAGTTTATGTGAGGAACACACATGCAATGACATCTAGTGGATCCATGTGGTTATTGAAAAGAACACCACATGCTAGAGTGGCATTAGAGGATCCATGTGGTTTATGAAAATAACACACATGCGATGACATAAGTGGATCCATGTGGTTTATGAAAAGAACACCACATGCTGGAGTTGCATCATTGCATGTGTTGTTTTCCAAAATTACAATGATGCACACTGACACACACCTGCAATCAACTCTAGTGGATGCATGTGGTTTATGTAAATAACACACATGCAATGGCATTAATGGATCCATGGGGTTTATGTGACGAACACACATGCAATCACATCTAGTGGATCCATGTGGTTTATGAAAAGAACACCACATGCAATGGACTCAAGTGGATCGATGTGGTTGATGAGAAGAACACACATGCAATGACATCTAGTGGATCCATGTGGTTTATGTGAAGAACACCACATGATACAGTGGCATTAGTGGATCCATGTGGTTTATGAAAAGAACACACATGCAATGCCATTTAGTGGATCCATGTGGTTTATGCACATGCTGCAGTGGCATCATTGCATGTGTTCTTTTCCAAACCACAATGATGCACACTGACAGACACATGCAATGAACTCTTATGGATCTGTCAACACCTGGATTTCTAATCCGACATGCCTGTTATGTCATTCATCGCTATCCCAGGATTACCATTTTTGCGAGACATAACAGATTGGATATCACAGTACATCATGCATTACAAACCATAAATAAGGTCTTACACAAATAAGGATCTCATGATCCAGTCTTAATACAACAAGCAGCGGAATAAATAATAAGAGTAGCGGTGGGGTCCATCTTTAGGGGAACAGGCAATGCTGACGAAGGCTGATAGTCCTAGTTATCATAGCCGTCCTGCTAGCCATCATCTTGGTAGTCTCCTTCATAGTCTAGCCATAGGAATAGCCAGGGACAAAATCCATGAGTACTCTTTAAGTACTCGCAAACTACCACTAACAAGTAGTATAGTTCTAGTGTAAAGTGCTAACTCTAAGTTTAACTATAAAGTTAAGTTTGAAACCTAAGCTGAGTTCAGAAGCAAAGAAAGATAAAATAAAGTTCTAGAATCACTTAAGTTGGGAAGCTAGTGTCATAAACACAACCTTGTTGTGGTCAAGTCAAGGTTCATCATTCATTTCATAAGTTATTTTGAAAACATCTGACAACGAAACTGTATGGCCACTCCAACTGTCCATAACCGCGGACGCGGCTATTCGAATAGTTTGACACTCTGCAGAGGTGGTACACTTTGAACACAAGATTCGATACATCTGTCAGGGATAACCCTGAATCATCATACTTAGTATGCAGGTAATCAAACATAACCTTTCCTTTACACACCCTAGTATAAGCACCCCTCCTATGAGCATGGCCTCCCAACCATGACCATCTGTCATCTTGGGCACTGCATAGGTGGATAACATTGAGAGGTAGCCTTAGCTCAAACCTCTCCCGCGAGGGAACTAATACTAATGCATATAAATTTCCGGCTAAGCCCTACCCAATTCAAGTAGTGTGGTTGTACGGTAAATTTGGAATGGCATCGCATCCGAATCCAACCATCAGTTTTGTAAAAAGGGTTAAGGCTCATGCCTCAACATTTTCATCATCATAAACCATTTTTGTTTCTCAACACATGTCAAAACATCTCAATAGAATGACTCATCATTCCAAGGTTTTCATAATTCATTTTCACCAAGTGTTCCCATCTAAAGTGACTCAAGTTTTTATCTAACTCTAAACTACTAAGTTAAGAGTGTTCACTAAGGTAGAAAGATGGGATCAATCTCATGTCATAGAATGACATCTAAAGTTATCTATATAGGTCAAGTTTTATACATTTTATGCTACCTTCAAAACAAGTAAGGGACTTGGTAAAAATAAAGAAAGTAGAAGCTTGAAAATAAGCTTGGAATAAGTACTAGTCAAAGTAGTATCACCAAAGCATGCCTAAAGCATCTTTGCTCAAATCATCTAGCTTAATTCTAGCTTTCTAAGCATTATACTTGCAAGTGTTAGCTTGCCTTGGTTGAAGTTTTCTTCCTCCTCCTGATAGCACTCCTCCTCCTCGAAAGCTTGGTCGGTACTATCGTCTATAAATACATACGGAGTACACAATCACCAAACAATGCTTAACTAGTCTACTTAGCATTCTAAGGCACACATTTGATGATCTATTATCATCACTAGCATCACAAGGTTTTATTAACTAGTTTCATTCTTTTTATTTGAGAAAAGTAATTTCTACTCATTCAAAATAACTAAGATTTAATATTCACCACTTAAAATATGGGATCATGTGGACACATGTCATCACCACATATTCTAACATGTGGGAATGTGATTTAAAGGTTGGATCACATTTAATTAAGTTTAACTTTATTATTTAGTGATTTCAAGTGACTAGAAATGCCTATATAGCATTATTTTGTTACTAGTCCAAAGTCACTGCATGTCAACCTTAATATTATTACATATTTAGATAGGTATGGTTAAATGTGATTTTTGAGAGTTGGAATCAACTCAAAAGCTATCATGGTTGATTTTATAAAAATGTTTGAATGTGCAAAAGCTTCTGTCTTGTTATTTTTGAACTCTAGTGGATCCATGTGGTTTATGTAAAGAACCCACATGCAATGACATGAGTGGATCCATGTGGTTTATGGAAAGAACACACATGTAATGACATCTAGTAGATCCATGTGGTTTATGAAAAGAACACCACATGCTAGAGTGGCATTAGTGGATCCATGTGGTTTATAAAAGAACACACATACAATGACATCAGTGGATCCATGTGGTTTATGAAAAGAACATGACATGCTGGAGTGGCACCATTGCATGTGTTCTTTTCAAAAACCACAATGATGGACACTAACACACACACATGCAATGAACTCATGTGGATCGATGTGGTTTATGCAAAGAACACACATGCAATGACATCAGTCGATCCATGTGCTTTATGTGAAGAACACCTCATGCTGGAGTGGCATCATTGCATGTGGTGTTTTCCAAAGCTGCGGTGATGCACACTGACACACACATGCAATGAAATCTAGTGGATCCATGTGGTTTATGAGAAGAACACACATGCAATTACATCTAGTGGATCCATGTGGTTGATGAGAAGAACACACATACAATGACATCTGGTGGACCCATGTGCTTTATAAAAAGAACACCACATGCTGGAGTGGCATCATTGCATGAGTTCTTTTCAAAACCATAGTGATGCACACTAACACACACATGCATTGAACTCTACTGGATCCATGCGGTTTATGTGAAGAACACACATGCAATGAACAAATCCACATGCAATGACATCTAGTGGATCCATGTGGTTTTTGAAAAGAACACCACATGCTGGAGTGGCATTAGTGGATCCATGTGGTTTATGAAAAGAACACACATGTAGTCACATCTAGTGGATCCATGTGGTTTATGAAAAGAACACCACATGCTGGAGGGGCATCATTGCATGTGTTATTTTCCAAAACCAGAGTGATGGACACTAACACATACACACGCAGTGAACTCTAGTGGATCCATGTGTTTTATGTGAAGAACACACATGCAATGAAATCTAGTGGATCCATGTGGTTTATGAAAAGAGCACCACATGGTGGAGCGGCATTAGTGGATGCATGTGGTTTATGAAAAGAACACTAATGCAATGACATCCGTGGATCCATGTGGTTTATGAAAAGCACACCACATGCTGGAGTGGCATAATTGCATTTGTTCTTTTCCAAAACCACAATGGTGCACACTGATACACACACATGCAAACAAATCTAGTGGATCCATGTGGTTTATGAAAAGAACACACATGCAATGACATCTGGTGGATCCATGTGGTTTATTAAAAGAACACCACATGCTAGAGTGGCATCATTGCATATGTTCTTTTCCAAAACCATAGTGAGGCACACGGACACACACACATGCAATGACATCTAGTGGATCCATCTGGTTTATGTGAAGAACACCACATGCTGGAGTGGCATTAGTGGATCCATGTGGTTTATGAAAAGAACACACATGCAATGACATCAGTGGATCCATGTAGTTTATGAAAACAACACCACATGCTGGAGTGGCATAATTGCATGTGGTCTTTTCCAAAACCACAATGATGCACACTAACACACACACATGCAAAGAAATCTAGTGGATCCATGTGGTTTATGAAAAGAACACTCATGCAATGAGATCTAGTGGATCCATGTGGTTTATGAGAAGAACACACATGCAATGACATCTGGTGGATCCATGTGGTTTATGAAAAGAACACCACATGCTGGAGTGGCATCATTGCATGTGTTCTTTTCCAAAACCATAGTGATGTACACTGACACACACATGCAATGAACCCGAGTGGATCCAAATGCTTTATGTGAAGAACACACATGCAATGACATCTAGTGGATCCATGTGGTTTTTGTGAAGAACACCACATGCAATGACATCTAGTGGATTCATGTGGTTTATGAAAAGAACTCCACATGCTGGTGTGGCATTAGTGGATCCTTGTGGTTTATGAAAAGAACACACATGCATTGACATCTAGTGGATCCATGTGGTTTATGTAAAGAACACTACATGCTAGAGTGGCATGGTTGCATGTGTTCTTTCCCTAAACGATAGTGATGCACACTAACACACAGACACACATGCAATGAATTCTAGTGGATCCATGTGGTTGATGAGAAGAACACACATGCAATGACATCTGGTGCATCCATGTGGTTTATGGGAAGAACACCACATGCTGGAGTGGCAGTACTGGATCCATGTGGTTTATGAAAAGAACACACATGCAATGACATCTAGTGGATCCATGTGGTTTATGAAAATAACACCACATGCTGGAGTGGCATCATTGCATGTGTTCTTTTCCAAAACCACAATGATGCACACTGACACACACACATGCAATGAACTCTAGTGGATCCATGTGGTTTATGTAAAGAACACACATGCAATGACATAAGTGGATCCATGTGGTTTATGTGAAGAACACACATGCAATTAAATCTAGTGGATCCATGTGGTTTATGAGAAGAACACACATGCAATGACATCTAGTGGATCCATGTGGTTGTTAAGAAGAACACACATGCAATCACATCTAGTGGATCCATGTGGTTTATGAAAAGAACACCACATTCCGGAGTGGCATCATAACATGTGTTCTTTTCCAAAATCATAGTAATGCACACTGACACACACACACATGCAATGAACTCTAGTGGATCCATGTGGTTTATGTGAAGAATACACATGCAATGACATCTGGTGGATCCATGTGTTTTATGTGAAGAACACGACATGCAATGACATCTAGTGGATCCATGTGGTTTATTAAAAGAACACCACATGCTGGTGTGGCATTACTTGATCCATGTGGTTTATGAAAAGAACACACATGCAATGACATCTAGTGGATCCATGTGGTTTATGAAAATAACACCACATGCTAGAGTGGCACCATTGAATGTATTCTTTTCAAAAATCATAGTGATGCACACTAACACACACACATGCAATGAACTCTATTGTATCCATGTGGGGTATGAGAAGAACACACATGCAATGACATCTAGTGGATCCATGTGGTTTATGTGAAGAACACCACATGCTGGAGTGGCATTCGTGGATCCATGTGGTTTATGAAAAGAACACACATGCAATGACATCTTGTGGATCCATGTGGTTTATGAAAATAACACCACATGCTAGAGTGGCGTCATTGCATGTGTTCTTTTCCAAAACCACAATGATGCACACTAACACACAAACATGCAATGAACTCTAGTGGATCCATGTGGTTTATGTAAAGAACACACATGCAATAACATCAGTGGTCCATGTAGTTTATGTGAGGAACACACATGCAATGACATCTAGTGGATCCATGTGATTTATGAAAAGAACACCACATGCTAGAGTGGCATTAGAGGATCCATGTGGTTTATGAAAAGAACACACATGCGATGACATAAGTGGATCCATGTGGTTTATGAAAAGAACACCACATGCTGGAGTGGCATCATTGCATGTGTTCTTTTCCAAAACCACAATGATGCACACTGACACACACACCTGCAATCAACTCTAGTGGATGCATGTGGTTTATGTAAAGAACACACATGCAATGGCATTAGTGGATCCATGTGGTTTATGTGATGAACACACATGCAATGACATCTAGTGGATCCATGTGGTTTATGAAAAGAACACCACATGCAATGGACTCAAGTGGATCGATGTGGTTGATGAGAAGAACACACATGCAATGACATCTAGTGGATCCATGTGGTTTATGTGAAGAACACCACATGATAGAGTGGCATTAGTGGATCCATGTGGTTTATGAAAAGAACACACATGCAATGCCATTTAGTGGATCCATGTGGTTTATGAAAAGAACACCACATGCTGGAGTGGCATCATTGCATGTGTTCTTTTCCAAAACCACAATGATGCACACTAACACACACATGCAATGAACTCTTATGGATCTGTCAACACATGGATTTCTAATCCCAGATGCCTATTATGTCATTCATCGCAATCCCAGGATTACCATTTTTGCGAGACATAACAGATTGGATATCACAGTAAAATATTCACCACTTAAAATATGGGATCATGTGGACACATGTCATCACCACATATTCTAACATGTGGGAATGTGATTTAAAGGTTGGATCACATTTAATTAAGTTTAAGTTTATTATTTAGTGATTTAAAGTGACTAGAAATGCCTATATAGCATTATTTTGGTACTAGTCCAAAGTCACTGCATGTCAACCTTAATATTATTACATATTTAGATAGGTATGGTTAAATGTGATTTTTGAGAGTTGGAATCAACTCAAAAGCTATCATGGTTGATTTTATAAAAATGTTTGAATGTGCAAAAGCTTCTGTCTTGTTATTTTTGAACTCTAGTGGATCCATGTGGTTTATGTAAAGAACCCACATGCAATGACATGAGTGGATCCATGTGGTTTATGGAAAGAACACACATGTAATGACATCTAGTGGATCCATGTGGTTTATGAAAAGAACACCACATGCTAGAGTGGCATTAGTGGATCCATGTGGTTTATAAAAGAACACACATGCAATGACATCAGTGGATCCATGTGGTTTATGAAAAGAACATGACATGCTGGAGTGGCATCATTGCATGTGTTCTTTTCAAAAACCACAATGATGGACACTAACACACACACATGCAATGAACTCATGTGGATCGATGTGGTTTATGCAAAGAACACACATGCAATGACATCGGTCGATCCATGTGCTTTATGTGAAGAACACCACATGCTGGAGTGGCATCATTGCATGTGGTGTTTTCCAAAGCCGCGGTGATGCACACTGACACACACATGCAATGAAATCTAGTGGATCCATGTGGTTTATGAGAAGAACACACATGCAATTACATCTAGTGGATCCATGTGGTTGATGAGAAGAACACACATACAATGACATCTGGTGGACCCATGTGCTTTATAAAAAGAACACCACATGCTGGAGTGGCATCATTGCATGAGTTCTTTTCAAAACCATAGTGATGCACACTAACACACACATGCATTGAACTCTACTGGATCCATGCGGTTTATGTGAAGAACACACATGCAATGAAGAAATCCACATGCAATGACATCTAGTGGATCCATGTGGTTTTTGAAAAGAACACCACATGCTGGAGTGGCATTAGTGGATCCATGTGGTTTATGAAAAGAACACACATGTAATCACATCTAGTGGATCCATGTGGTTTATGAAAAGAACACCACATGCTGGAGTGGCATCATTGCATGTGTTATTTTCCAAAACCAGAGTGATGGACACTAACACATACACACGCAATGAACTCTAGTGGATCCATGTGTTTTCTGTGAAGAACACACATGCAATGAAATCTAGTGGATCCATGTGGTTTATGAAAAGAGCACCACATGGTGGAGCGGCATTAGTGGATCCATGTGGTTTATGAAAAGAACACTAATGCAATGACATCAGTGGATCCATGTGGTTTATGAAAAGCACACCACATGCTGGAGTGGCATAATTGCATTTGTTCTTTTCCAAAACCACAATGGTGCACACTGATACACACACATGCAAACAAATCTAGTGGATCCATGTGGTTTATGAAAAGAACACACATGCAATGACATCTGGTGGATCCATGTGGTTTATTAAAAGAACACCACATGCTAGAGTGGCATCATTGCATATGTTCTTTTCCAAAACCATAGTGAGGCACACTGACACACACACATGCAACGAACTCTAGTGGATCCATGTGGTTTATGTGAAGTACACACATGCAATGAAATCTAGTGGATCCATGTGGTTTATGTGAAGAACACCACATGCAATGACATCTAGTGGATCCATGTGGTTTATGAAAAGAACACCACCTGCTAGTGTGGCATTAGTGGATCCATTTGGTTTATGGAAAGAGCACACATGCAATGACATCTAGTGGATCCATGTGGTTTATGAAAACAATACCACATGCTGGAGGGGCATCATTGCATGTGTTCTTTTCCAAAACCACAGTGATGCACACTCACACACACACACATGCAGTGACATCTAGTGGACCCATGTGGTTGATGAGAAGAACACACATGCAATGATATCTAGTGGATCCATGTGGTTTTCAAAAGAACACCACATGCTGGAGTGACATCATTGCATGTGTTCTTTTCTAAACCACAGTGATGCACACTGACACACACACACATGCATTGAACTCTAGTGGATCAACTGCGGTTTATGTGAAGAACACACATGCAATGACATCTAGTGGATCCATGTGGTTTATGTGAAGGAAATCCACACGCAATGGCATCTAGTTGATTCATCTGGTTTGTGAAAAGAACACCACATGCTAGAGTGGCATTAGTGGATCCATGTGGTTTATGAAAAGAAGACACATGCAATGAAATCTAGTGGATCCATGTGGTTTATGAGAAGAACACACATGCAATGAACTCTAGTGGATCCATGTGGTTGATGAGAAGAACACACATGCAATGACATCTAGTGGATCCATCTAGTTTATGTGAAGAACACCACATGCTGGAGTGGCATTAGTGGACCCATGTGGTTTATGAAAAGAACACACATGCAATGACATCAGTGGATCTATGTGGTTTATGAAAAGAACACCACATGCTGGCGTGGCATAATTGCATGTGTTCTTTTCCAAAACCACAATGATGCACACTAACACACACACACATGCAAAGAAATCTAGTGGATCCATGTGGTTTATGAAAAGAACACACATACAATAAGATCTAGTGGATTCATGTGGTTTATGAGAAGAACACACATGCAATGACATCTGGTGGATCCATGTGGTTTATGAAAAGAACACCACATGCTGGAGTGGCATCATTGCATGTGTCCTTTTCCAAAACCATAGTGATGTACACTTACACACACACATGCAATGAACCCGAGTGGATCCAAATGCTTTATGTGAAGAACACACATGCAATGACATCTAGTGGATCCATGTGGTTTTTGTGAAGAACACCACAGGCAATGACATCTAGTGGATCCATGTGGTTTATGAAAAGAACTCCACATGCTGGTGTGGCATTAGTGGATCCTTGTGGTTTATGAAAAGAACACAGATGCAATGACATCTAGTGGATCCATGTGGTTTATGAAAAGAACACTACATGCTGGAGTGGCATCGTTGCATGTGTTCTTTCCCTAAACGATAGTGATGCACACTAACACACAGACACACATGCAATGAATTCTAGTGGATCCATGTGGTTGATGAGAAGAACACACATGCAATGACATCTGGTGCATCCATGTGGTTTATGTGAAGAACACCACATGCTGGAGTGGCAGTAGTGGATCCATGTGGTTTATGAAAAGAACACACATGCAATGACATCTAGTGGATCCATGTGGTTTATGAAAATAACACCACATGCTGGAGTGGCATCATTGCATGTGTTCTTTTCCAAAACCACAATGATGCACACTGACACACACACATGCAATGAACTATAGTGGATACATGTGGTTTATGTAAAGAACACACATGCAATGACATCAGTGGATCCATGTGGTTTATTTTAAGAACACACATGCAATTAAATCTAGTGGATCCATGTGGTTTATGAGAAGAACACACATGCAATGACATGTAGTGGATCCATGTGGTTGTTAAGAAGAACACACATGCAATCACATCTAGTGGATCCATGTGGTTTATGAAAAGAACACCACATTCCGGAGTGGCATCATAACATGTGTTCTTTTCCAAAATCATATTGATGCACACTGACACACACACACATGCAATGAACTCTAGTGGATCCATGTGGTTTATGTGAAGAATACACTTGCAATGACATCTGGTGGATCCATGTGTTTTATGTGAAGAACACGACATGCAATGACGTCTAGTGTATCCATGTGGTTTATTAAAAGAACACGACATGCTGGAGTGGCATTACTTGATCCATGTGGTTTATGAAAACAACACACATGCAGTGACATCTAGTGGATCCATGTGGTTTATGAAAAGAACACCACATGCTAGAGTGGCATCATTGCATGTGTTCTTTTCAAAAATCATAGTGATGGACACTGACACAAACAGACACATGCAATGACATCTTGTGGATCCATGTGGTTTATGAAAATAACACCACATGCTAGAGTGGCATCATTGCATGTGTTCTTTTCCAAAACCACAATGAT
Source organism: Avena eriantha (assembly GCA_910589775.1). NCBI lineage: Eukaryota > Viridiplantae > Streptophyta > Magnoliopsida > Poales > Poaceae > Avena > Avena eriantha. The sequence goes on from OU342746.1 coordinate 122,577,132, forward strand.
GCACACTAACACACAAACATGCAATTTTACTCTAGTGGATCTATGTGGTTTATGTGAAGAACACACATGCAATAACATCAGTGGTACATGTAGTTTATGTGAGGAACACACATGCAATGACATCTAGTGGATCCATGTGGTTTATGAAAAGAACACCACATGCTAGAGTGGCATTAGAGGATCCATGTGGTTTATGAAAATAACACACATGCGATGACATAACTGGATCCATGTGGTTTATGAAAAGAACACCACATGCTGGAGTTGCATCATTGCATGTGTTCTTTTCCAAAACCACAATGATGCACACTGACACACACACCTGCAATCAACTCTAGTGGATGCATGTGGTTTATGTAAAGAACACACATGCAATGGCATTAGTGGATCCATGGGGTTTATGTGACGAACACACATGCAATCACATCTAGTGGATCCATGTGGTTTATGAAAAGAACACCACATGCAATGGACTCAAGTGGATCGATGTGGTTGATGAGAAGAACACACATGCAATGATATCTAGTGGATCCATGTGGTTTATGTGAAGAACACCACATGATAGAGTGGCATTAGTGGATCCATGTGGTTTATGAAAAGAACACACATGCAATGCCATTTAGTGGATCCATGTGGTTTATGAAAAGAACACCACATGCTGGAGTGGCATCATTGCATGTGTTCTTTTCCAAAACCACAATGATGCACACTGACAGACACATGCAATGAACTCTTATGGATCTGTCAACACCTGGATTTCTAATCCCAGATGGCTGTTATGTCATTCATCGCTATCCCAGGATTACTATTTTTGCGAGACATAACAGATTGGATATCACAGTACATCATGCATTACAAACCATAAATAAGGTCTTACACAAATAAGGATCTCATGATCCAGTCTTAATACAACAAGCAGCGGAATAAATAATAAGAGTAGCGGTGGGGTCCATCTTTAGGGGCACAGGCAATGCTGACGAAGGCAGATAGTCCTAGTTACCATAGACGTCCTACTGGCCATCATCTTGGTAGTCTCCTTCATAGTCTAGCCATAGGAATAACCAAGGACAAAAGCCATGAGTACTCTTTAAGTACTCGCAAACTACCACTAACAAGTAGTATAGTTCTAGTGTAAAGTGCTAACTCTAAGTTTAACTATAAAGTTAAGTTTGAAACCTAAGCTGAGTTCAGAAGCAAAGAAATATAAAATAAAGTTCTAGAATCACTTAAGTTGGGAACCTAGTGTCATAACCACAACCCTGTTGTGGTCAAGTCAAGGTTCATCATTCATTTCATAAGTTATTTTGAAAAAATCTGACAACGAAACTGTATGGCCACTCCAACTGTCCATAACCGCGGACGCGGCTATTCGAATAGTTTGACACTCTGCAGAGGTGGTACACTTTGAACACAAGATTCGATACATCTGTCAGGGATAACCCTGAATCATCATACTTAGTATGCAGGTAATCAAACATAACCTTTCCTTTACACACCCTAGTATAAGCACCCCTCCTATGAGCATGGCCTCCCAACCATGACCATCTGTCATCTTGGGCACTGCATAGGTGGATAACATTGAGAGGTAGCCTTAGCTCAAACCTCTCCCGCGAGGGAACTAATACTAATGCATATAAATTTCCGGCTAAGCCCTACCCAATTCAAGTAGTGTGGTTGTACGGTAAATTTGGAATGGCATCGCATCCGAATCCAACCATCAGTTTTGTAAAAAGGGTTAAGGCTCATGCCTCAACATTTTCATCATCATAAACCATTTTTGTTTCTCAACACATGTCAAAACATCTCAATAGAATGACTCATCATTCCAAGGTTTTCATAATTCATTTTCACCAAGTGTTCCCATCTAAAGTGACTCAAGTTTTTATCTAACTCTAAACTACTAAGTTAAGAGTGTTCACTAAGGTAGAAAGATGGGATCAATCTCATGTCATAGAATGACATCTAAAGTTATCTATATAGGTCAAGTTTTATACATTTTATGCTACCTTCAAAACAAGTAAGGGACTTGGTAAAAATAAAAAAGTAGAAGCTTGAAAATAAGCTTGGAATAAGTACTAGTCAAAGTAGTATCACCAAAGCATGCCTAAAGCATCTTTGCTCAAATCATCTAGCTTAATTCTAGCTTTCTAAGCATTATACTTGCAAGTGTTAGCTTGCCTTGGTTGAAGTTTTCTTCCTCCTCCTGATAACACTCCTCCTCCTCGAAAGCTTGGTCGGTACTATCGTCTATAAATACATACGGAGTACACAATCACCAAACAATGCTTAACTAGTCTACTTAGCATTCTAAGGCACAGATTTGATGATCTATTATCATCACTAGCATCACAAGGTTTTATTAACTAGTTTCATTCTTTTTATTTGAGAAAAGTAATTTCTACTCATTGAAAATAACTAATATTTAATATTCACCACTTAAAATATGGGATCATGTGGACACATGTCATCTCCACATATGCTAACATGTGGGAATGTGATTTAAAGGTTGGATCACATTTACTTAAGTTTAAGTTTATTATTTAGTGATTTAAAGTGACTAGAAATGCCTATATAGCATTATTTTGGTACTAGTCCAAAGTCACTGCATGTAAACCTTAATATTATTACATATTTAGATAGGTATGGTTAAATGTGATTTTTGAGAGTTGGAATCAACAAAAAGCTATCATGGTTGATTTTATAAAAATGTTTGAATGTGCAAAAGCTTATGTCTTGTTATTTTTAGTAGGAGAGATATCTAGCTCTAAATGAATTAAATCCAATGGGCTTGGATAGATCTTTTCAGAAGCTTTCCAACACAATTGGAATCACTCCATTTGGATTTGTAAATATCTCTGAGTTGATTTTTAAACTAAGGGACAGAACTAAGTTCAAACAAAATTAGAAAAATCTAAGTTTGAATTACTAGGCTAGTGCGGGAAAACTAGTGGGCCGGCCCAGTGGCGTTCCGCGGCACAGAGAACAGCTGACATGGGGGGGTGGGTCCACATGTCATTGGCTCTTTACACGCGAAGTGGTACGGGCCAATGTGGGTCGTTAGGTTAAAAGGAAGATCTACGGTTGTGGCTTGTCGTCGAGGACGGACAGGTCGCCGGCGAGGTGGAACACTAGTGGCTCGGTGGGGGTCTGGGGCGGCTTACCGGGGCTCCAGCGAGGGTCGGCGGGGCGGGCAAAAGAACAAGTCGAGGACGTTGGTTCTCCTGGTACCGGTGGCGTCCCGAGAGGTGGCCTTGATCAAAGGCCCCTTCTTCTCCCTCTGCGGTAGACTCCGGAGAAATTCCGGTGCTACGGACGACTGCTTGCTCCAATGGGTCTCTGGGAGTGTTCTGAGAGGGTGGGGATGAGAGTGGTGTGAGGAGTTGGTGCTGGGGTGGCCTCCTTTTATAGGCGTGGCTAAGCGGCAGAGGAGTATGGGCGGTGCTCGCCGGTGACGATGGCACATCGAGCTAGAGGCGTGGGTGGTGGGTTAGTACGGTGGGCGGTGCCCTGGAGAGTGTCACGGCGGTGCGTGTGCAGTGGTTTGTGGTCGGGGGAGGTGAGTGGCGCGGCGCGCACTAAGCCTCTGCCGACGGCGAGTTTCGCAGCGGCCGGCGACTACGGGGCACGGTCGAGGGAATGGGCATGTCCGCTAGCTTCCTAGGACGGTGGCGAACGTGTAGGCGGGCGGCTGTAGCGAGGAGGGGTCTAGTCGAGCAGGGACCGTGCGCGCTCTGCGGGCGGCGTCGGCATGGCCGACAGTCTCTTGGCGCGGCGGTTCCTGGCTGCTCTGGTCGCTGTCCGTGGGCTGGGGCTGGTTGGGCGGTGGAGGTGGACTATAGGCCACCTCCTGGACATGGTGGGCGACGCTGGCGGTGGCTGTGGCGTGCTGTCACTGTTGGGGTGCCCAAATGGTGCTCGGCCTTAATGACCATGACCATTTGGTCATGGCACAGTGGGTGGCCAGGCTAGAGAGGGGTAGGGGAGTGCACTGGGTGGCTGTGGTTGCAAAATGGGAGACCAATTTGGTCCAAACACTGCTCCAAATAGTGTTTTTGGTTTTGTTTGAATTCTGCCCACAAGGTGTTTGTAAAAATGGCTGAAAGAAATCAAGTTTTGAAATTTTGGATGATTTTTGGTGGAGTTGCTAGACACATGCTTAAGCCTCAGTGGTTGCTTGGGTTTTGAAAATGGAGCTCATTTGAGTGGTTTTTGAATAAGTGGGATCTTCTCATATGAACTACATTCAATTTTCAAATGCCATTTAAAATTAGTGTTTGAAAGTTTTTGGCAGATCAGAAAGTGGGCCTTGGTACATCACTACATGTACTAGCAAGGGGTGCAAAGATCCACATTTGTTTCTGTTAAGAATTGAGTCCTAGGAATAGCCAAAGTAGGCATGGTAGTTAAAATGGCACAAATGACCATTTCTTTCTTTTATTCATTTTGATTTGTTTTTCTTTGGGATTTGTATGGGAATGATCTAGATGATGTTTATTTCACCTAAGAATCATTTTACAAGCAATGGACCACTTAATCAAGGAAATTCAAAACAACTCCTATTTAAATGCACCAACATATGAATGCTTTAATATTTGAATTGGAAAAGTTTTTGTTAACCCTAATTTTGATGATTTGGATCTTAATAACATTGGATTAAAGTTTTGGGATGTTACAAACCTTCCCCCCTTAAACAAAATCTCGTCCCGAGATTTACAAAAGAAAACTAGGAAAAGAGATCTGGGAACTCTGTCCTAATGTAATCTTCTCGCTCCCAAGTGGCTTCCTCTTCGGTATGGTTACTCCATTGAATCTTGTGAAATTTGAGACTTCTAGTCCTCGTGGTTCTGTATGCTTCCTCTAATATACGGATGGGCACTTCACGATATGTCAGGTCATTGTTGATATCCACAGCTCTGAGATCGATGTTCTTGAAAACTTCAGTCTTCTCTGGCACTTCCAGGCATTTGCGAAGTAATGAGATATGGAACACATTGTGGATGGCTGACATCTCTTCAGGTAGTTCCAGTTGATACGATACTTCTCCTCAATGGTTCATAATCTTGAAGGGTCTGATATATCTGGGGGCTAACTTTCCTTTCAGACTAAAGCGTTGTGTTCCTTTCAATGGCGAAACCTTGAGATATACAAAATCTCCGACATTGAAATTCAGGTCTCTCCTTCTCTTGTCAGCATAACTCTTATGTCTGGACTGCGCGGTCTTGAGATGCGCACGGACTTTGTGAACCTTCTCTTCAGCTTATCGGAGAATGTCGGCTCCAAAGATCTGACTCTCTCCTACTTGAGACCAATTCAAAGGGGTACGGCACTTCCTTCCGTATTGGAACTCAAATGGTGCCATTTGCAAACTAGCTTGATAACTGTTGTTATATGAGAATTCTGCAAAAGGCAGGCAGTCTTCCCATTTTGATCCATACTCTAACACACAAGCTCTCAACATATCCTCTAGGATCTGGTTGACTCTCTCAGTCTGTCCATCAGTTTGCGGGTGATAAGCGGTGCTGAAATTCAATTTGGTTCCTAATCCTTCCTGGACTTTCTGCCAAAATCTCGAGGTAAACTTGGTTCCTGGATCTGATACTATGGTCTTGGGGGTTCCATGCAGACTAACAATCCTAGAAATGTACAGCTCTGCTAGCTTCGAACTCTGGTAGGGTTTCTTGACAGGTATAAAGTGAGCTACCATGGACAGTCTATCAACTATGACTCAGATTGAGTCATTTCCCCTACTAGAAGTAGGCAAACCGGTGTAAAGTCCATTCCGACGGAATCCCATTTCCATTCAAGAATCTGAAGTGGTTGCAACAGTCCTGCGGGTCTCTGATGCTCTGCTTTGACTCTTTGACAGATGTCACACTTGGCGATGTAGCTTCTGATTTCTCTCTTCATCTTGTGCCACCAAAATTTCTCTTTCAAAGCTTAATACATCTTCATTCCTCCGGGATGGATAGAATAAAGAGTATCATGAGCTTCCTGCATGATAACCTGCTTTAGTTCTGAATCTCCTGGCACACAGATACGTCCTTTGTACCACAGAACTCCTTCTTCGTCTTTAGTGAATCCAGGTACCTTTCCTGTACCAATACAACGTTTGATTTCGTCGATACTTTCATTTCCCTTCTAGGCTTCCTTGATTTGGCTAATCAAAGTGGGTTGAAGTTCAATGCTAGCTAAGAATCCTTTGCTAACCAGCTCAGTTCTGAACTGCTCCAACTCCTCATACAAATTTGGCTGCTTCTCCTTGATCATGGTGTTTAGCCTACAAGGCAATCTGCTAAGAGCATCCGCTACCACACTGGCTTTGCCGGGGTGATAGTGAATGTCAAGGTCATAATCCTTGATTAACTCTATCCATCTCCTTTGCCTGATATTTAGCTCCTTTCGAGTGAAAAATATACTTCAAGCTCTTGTGATCTGAGTAAATCTCACAGCGATTACCCATCAGATAGTGACGCCATGTCTTCAATGCCAAAACTATAGCTGCCAGTTCAAGATCATGGGTCGGATAGCTCTGCTCATGCTGCTTCAGTTGCCGCAACAGATAAGCAATGACTTTGCCTTCTTGCATCAATACACATCCGAGACCAATCTTGGATGCATCACAATACACATCAAACGGCTTCTTGATGTCTGGCATGATCAATATTGGGGCTGATATCAATCTCTTCTCTAGCTCTTGGAAACTGGCTTCACATTTGTTAGTCCATTCAAACTTCTTTTCCTTCTTCAACAATTGGGTCATGGGTCGGGCGATGCTCGAAAATCCTTCGACGAACTTGCGGTAATATCCCGCTAATCCGAGAAATGCACGGACTTGGGTTTGAGTGGTTGGGGCTTCCCATTCTTCAACATCTTTGATCTTGGCGGGATCAACACAGACTCCTCCAGCAGACACAATATGTCCTAGGAATCCTACTTCTTTTAGCCAAAACTCACACTTAATGAACTTGGCATATAACCGATGCTCTCTTAGGGTTTCTAGGATGATTCTAAGATGTTGCTCATGCTCTTCTTCTGACTTGGAGTAGATAAGGATATCGTCGATAAACACAACTACAAACTAAAGATCTTATTCATGAGATTCATGAAATAAGCAAGGGCACTGGTTAATCCAAAAGACATAACCGTAGCGAGTAGTAAAGGCGGTCTTGGGAATATCCGTTGCACGAATCTTAAGTTGGCGATAACCAGTCCTAAGATCAATCTTTGAGAATACCTGGGCACCGGTCAATAGATCAAATAGATCTTCTATCTTTGGCAAGGGGTACTTGTTCTTGATGGTGACGTCGTTCAGTTTTCTGTAATCTGTGCACAAACGGTTGCCTCCATCTTTCTTGTCGATGAATAACACTGGTGATCTCCATGGAGATGCACTTGGTTTAATCAAGCTTGTTACTAACATGGCATCCAACTGCTTCTTCAGTTCCACTAACTCTCAGGGGTTCATGCTATAGGGTCTCTAGGCTATGGGTCTAGTTCTAGGGATTAGTTCGATAATGAACTCAATATCCCTATCCGGGTGCATACCTGGCAATTCATCTGGGAATACGTCGGGGTATTCATAGACTACTCGGACTTGGTCTATGGTGGGTAGGGCTAGACTCTTGTTGCACTTGCATTGACGAGGTAAGGTTTCAAAGATATGCTCTACTGTGTCTCCAGAGCTACTGGTCATGGTGATGTCTTTCTTAGCACAGTCTATCAGTCCTTTATGCCTTGACATCCAGTCCATACCTAGTACTACTTCCAATCCTTTGGTTCCGAGTACTATTAGGTTGGCATAAAAATCTATCCCTCGTATTCTGATAGGCACAGCTTTGCAATTTTTTCTAGCTTTTGTAGTTGAACCGGGGATTTGAACTATCATGACATGCTTCAAGTTGGTTGGGTGAATCTTACTAGTGCATGCAAATTCTTCGGTGACAAATGAATGCGATGCTCCCGAATCAAACAATACCCTTGCTAAAACTGAGTTGACAGAAAACATACCCAGCACTACATCTGGCGCTTCATAGGCTTTCTTGGCGTTCATGTGGAAGAGACGGCCGTTGCGGTTGTGAGGGTTTCCTGGGGCAAACCTTCTCCTTGGTTGAACATGACGCTGCTGTTGAGCTAGGGCGTTCACATTAGCAGTGGTGGCAGTCTTCTTGGGAGACTCATTGGAATAGTGACCCTTCACTCCACACTCGAAACAGGTGATCTGGGACTTGTCTTTTGCTGTGACAGGCACATCATTGCTGCTAGTTCGGGGTACAGTGTTGTTGTTGTTGTTGCTCTTGGGAGGGGCACGGTTGAAATTGTTGGTGTTACCGGAGTTGTTGTTATTTCCTCCTAACTTCACATTGCCTCCGCTATGGTTGGGGTGGCTGGGGCGAGACATTGGGGGTCGATTGTTCCTTGGTGCATATCCTGGTGAGGGGTTGGGACGGTACTTCTGGTGACTGCTGGATCCAGATTGCTGCATCATACGACGTTTGCGGTTGTCGTTTTCTTGGTTAACTTCCCTTCCATCTGAATGGCAGAGTCGACTAGCTCTTTGAGATCCTCGAAGCGGATGTTGACGAGGACAGACTACATCTCATCATGCAGTGCGTTCAGGAATCTCTCCTTCTTGGCCTCTGTGTTGATCTCATCAGGGGCGTACCTTGCAAGCGACAGGAATCTGTCACGGTACTCCACCATAGTCATTCTGCCTTGCTTAAAGTCGCAGAACTCATCCCTCATTCTGGTGACTAGACCCTGCGGCACATGGGTGCAGCTGAACTTGATTTTGAAGGCTTCCCATGTCATCACTTGACCATGGTTCATGTTACAGATACTAGTCCACCAAGCTCTTGCATCTCCTGCCAGATAGTGGGTGGCGAAGAGAACTTTCTCGTTGTCATCAACTCCTGCTACTTCTAAGTTGTTTTCCATTATCTGTAACCAGTCATCAGCATCTAGTGGGTGTTCAGCCTGGTTAAAGATTGGGGGATTGGTATTCTGAAAGTTTTTGAGTTTGGATCCATGATGATCCTAATTTCCATGCCCTTGGTTGTTTTGGGCCATCTTAGCTATCTGCTGCAATGTTGCTAAGTTGGCCTGGCGCTCTGCCATGCTTGCTTCACGGTCTGCAACTAACATCTGCATAATCTGTAGCATTGGGTCTTGCGATGAGCTGCTCCCTCCTGGGTTTCCACGAGTCATCTGAAGATTGATGTAGATAAAGGGGTAAGAGGGAAAGTTCTAAGGTTCATGGTTTTGGTTTTAAAGCTAAAACTTTGAGTTTGGCTCAGATTTGGCAGCTAACTTCATTTCATTCATTCAAACAAGCACACGATACAAACACACACACACCACAACAAGGAAAACAGATGGTTTTGAGAACCATTCTGCAAGCTCACTTGGAGACACTTTTGAGTTAATCCGGTGTCGCGCGTCACTTGGAGACAAAGATCGTCGTCCTGACTGACGGCTATGGCTATGGTTCCTTGGAGCCAGACTTCGGCTTCTACCACCACCACCTCCGCCATGACGCGCTGCTTGGCCTCCTTGAGAGCCGTTGTGATGGCTACTTGGTGGAGAGGGTGGGGCAGCTAGATTGTTTTCGGCTGATCGCTGACCTTCATTCGAGCGTCATTATTCCGGTTCCGGGGAGGGTCTTCATTGTGATGAGCCCCCTGCCGGCTTGTCTCAGCATGGTTTCTGTCATTTCTTCGTCCGTCACTCCCACCACGGTGGGACTCAACCGGACGGCTTGTAGGCCTAGGAGGTGGCATTTTTTGACGGTCATCCTCCCGACGTTTCTCTTTGTCTTCTTCCCTGCGATCGTTCGACTCTCGTCGGGGAGGATTCCTCGGATACCATGCATCAATTGCCTCTTGCTCATTAGCTAGAGCGACGCTTCTCCAGTCACGTGCAGTTCTATGATGCTGCCCTAAAGATCCGGTTCTTGAGTAGTTGTCTTCCCGATGGTCGGAACGGTAATGCTGTTCTAGAGCACGTTGGGGTCTTATGTCATTCCAGGCCGGATCCGTGCGACATTGGTCGGATTAGGAGACCAGTTTTCCACTTCCGTATTTCGCGGCCCTTTGCTGTTCTAGACCCGTGGTGAGTACCTTAATGCCTAATCGAACCTGTTCTTGGCCTGGATTGTTTGACAGGATATCCCGAGCTGCAACAGTGTTTTGCACCGGTGTTGGATACACCAGATCGCCCTTACTGTCAAGTCAAGGCATCCCTGGGTCTCCCTCAAAGAGAACCTTGTGAACTTCCGGAAATTGATCGTCATGCGTGTGACGTTTCTGGGTCTTTTGATGCTGCCGAGAGATGTACTTCTCCGCAATTGCCATGCGTTTCTCTTCTTCCTCGATGTTTTTGGCTTTATCCAGGAGTACTTGGCGACGTGCTTCGAGGGCCTGGGCCCTTTCATCCAGCTCTTTAGCAGTAAGTTCTGCCGATGTAGGGATAGGTGTGGTTAATGCAGCATCGATGAGTTTACGCGCACCTTTAGTGATCACGTGTCCATCCACCGAATCTTCTTTGGGCTTGTCTGGGATAAGTGCTCCATCCAAGGCTTCCTCGAATTCCTCGGCAATCACTTCCTCTGCCGGAAGATCTTTTGCCGGGGTCTTGTTCTTCTTGTTCTTCTTCTTTGCCTTCTTGGCAGCGCTGGTAGCAAAGACGACTTTGGGCCCGTTTCCTGGTGTCAAGCTCTGATCGGTTCTTTCGGCCATTTGGTCCTCGGGATTATCTCCGAGATCCATGTTGTCCTATGCTTTGGGAGAGTTTTCTCCGGATCCTTCGTCCATGGCTTCTCCTTCTGCTACAGCTGTGGAGTTAAGCTCCTCATATTCTATGGAGAACTTCCGGAAATCTGCCGATGTCATGGAATCATCCGAAGATGCCGGTAAGTCGACGCTTGTTCCGATTGCCTCCAGCATCGAGTCTTCGTTGTCCCCAACATCGGCAGAGCTGGATCCGGATCCAACATATCCGACGAAGTGCGATGTGCGCCTCCTAAGATGGCTGCGGTCTTGGTGGTAAGCCTCGTCGAAACGCCTGATGATATCAAGGATTGCATCCATGCTTGAGTTTTGCATCATCATATGCCTCAACGTATATCTCAGGAAAGGCCTGTCTGTTCCGGCATCATCAGAGTCGGAACCAGAGTTATAATCTTGCTCCTCTTGGATTTCGACCTTCGCAGGTGGATCGATCTGGGATTTGACCTCGCTAGGGAGATCCACTACAGATCCGACTTGTACTACGAGATCTGCTTCAGGTTCAGCTTTCTCCACTATCTCCGCAACTGGTGCGGGCTTGGTGGGATTAGGGTTTTCTGAGATCCGGAACTCTGCCGTCTCCAGGGACAAAGGGGACCTAGAAATTTCTTCTGCCTCTATCATCACCGATGGGGTGGGTGGGACAGGTTCAGTGAAACCGATGTAAACATCAATCTCACCGAAAGACATGATGGTGTAGGTGGTAACGGCTTCCCTAGCTGGAATCCAAGTCTCATCAAGAACAATGAGAGGGACGTCACTGGTGTAGAGGATGCGACCGACGGTGATAGTCTCGCCGATTCCGATTCTTGCAGATTCCGCTCGGAACGTAAATCCGAAGCTCACTTGCCCCATGGTGGGCACCAACTGTCGTCGGATTGATGAGAAGTACGCCATGAGGGGGTCCTCGAGGCGTGTGGAAGAGAGGGGTGTGAGTCGTACGGGATTCCGGGACGGTGAGCACACAAGTTTACCCATGTTCGAATCCACCGGCTTTGGATGGATCCTACTCCTGCTAGCAATCTAGTAATACGGTAGAGCTGGAATATGTGTTACAAGGGTTTCGCATGTGCGAGTTGAGATTGTAGACTATTGTGAGGGTTCCCTAAAGGATCTCCCTAGGACGGCTTATATAGATATCCAGCCTAGGGTTTACAGGAGAGATCTATCCGGCTACAACTAAGAGTCGGTTACAGAGTACATCTTGAACTACAAGTAACACTATGGGCCTATGTCGGTAAGTCTTCTAGGCCTTCCCATAGCCGGACTACACTCCGTCTCTTCTCCCTGACTGGGCCGCCCGTGAAGCAAAGCTCTAACCCAAAGTGGGCCACCCTGGTCAGTGAGGTACAGTGAGAATACCCGAAAAGTATATCCCCAACAACATCTAGTGGATCCATGTGGTTTATGAAAAGAACACCACACGCTGGTGTGGCATTAGTGGATCCACGTGGTTTATGAACACAACATGCTGGAGTGGCATCATTGCATGTGTTCTTTTTCAAAACCACAATGATGCACACTGACACACACACACATGCAATGAACTCTATTGGATCCATGTGGTTGATGAGAAGAACACACATGCAATGACATCTAGCGGATCCATGTGGTTTATGTGACGAACACCAGATGCTGGAGTGGCATTAGTGGATCCATGTGGTTTACGAAAAGAACACAGATGCAATAACAACTATGGATCCATGTGGTTTATGTGAAGAACACATGTGCAATGACATCTAATGGATACATGTCGTTTATGAAAAGAACACCACATGCAATGAACTCTAGTGGATCCATGTGGTTGATGAGAAGAACACACATGCAATGACATCTAGTGGATCCATGTGGTTTATGTGAAGAACACCACATGCTAGAGTGGCATTAATGGGTCCATGTGGTTTATGAAAATAACACACATGCAATGATATCTGGTGGCTCCATGTGGTTTATGAAAACAACACCACATGTTGGAGTGTCATCATTTCATGTGTTCTTTTCCAAACCCACAATGATGCACTGACACACACACACATGCAAAGAACTATAGTGGATCCATGTGGTTTAAGTAAAGAACACACATGCAATGACATCAGTGGATCCATGTGGTTTATGTGAAGAACACACATGCAATGAAATCTGGTGGATCCATATGGTTTATGATAAGAACACACATGAAATTACATCTAGTGGATCCATGAGGTTGATGAGAAGAACACACATGCAATGACATCTAGTGGATCAATGTGGTTTATGAAAAGAACACCACATTCTGGAGTGGCATCATTGCATGTGTTCTTTTACAAAACCACAGTGATTCACAATGACACACACACATGCAATGGACTCTAGTGGATCCATTTGGTTTATGTGAAGAACACACATGCAATGACATCTAGTGGATCCATGTGGTTTATGTGAAGAACGCCACATGCAATGACATCTAGTGGATCCATGTGGTTTATTAAAAGAACACCACATGCTGGAGTGGCATTAGTGGATCCATGTGGTTTATTAAAAGAACAGACATGCAATGACATCTAGTGGATCCATGTGGTACATGAAAAGAACACCACAAGCTGGACTAGCATCATTGCATGTGTTCTTTCCCAAAATCACAGGGATGCACACTAACACACACATCCAATGAACTCTATTGGATCCATGTGGTTGATGAGAGGTACACACATGAAACGGCATATAATGGATCCATGTGGTTTATGTGAACAACACTACATGCTGGAGTGGCATTAGTGGATCCATGTGGTTTATGAAAAGAACAAAGATGCAATGACATCTAGTGGATCCATGTAGTTTATGAAAATAACACCACATGTTGGAGTGGCATCATTGCATGTGTACTTTTCCAAAACCACAATGATTCACACTGACACACACTCATGCAATGAACTCTAGTGGATCCATGTGGTTTAAGTAAAGAACCCACATGCAATGACATGAGTGGATCCATGTGGTTTATGAAAAGAACACACATGTAATGACATCTGGTGGATCCATGTGGTTTATGAAAAGAACACCACATGCTAGAGTGGCATTAGTGGATCCATGTGGTTTATTAAAATAACACACATGCAATGACATCAGTGGATCCATGTGGTTTATGAAAAGAACATCACATGCTGGAGTGGCATCATTGCATGTGTTCTTTTCAAAAACCACAATGATGGACACTAACACACACACATGCAATGAACTCATGTGGATCGATGTGGTTTATGCAAAGAACACACATGCAATGACATCATTCGATCCATGTGCTTGATGTGAAGAATACCACATGCTGGAGTGGCATCATTGCATGTGGTGTTTTCCAAAGCCGCAGTGATGCACACTGAGACACACATGCAATGAAATCTAGTTGATCCATGTGGTTTATGAGAAGAACACACATGTAATTACATCTAGTGGATCCATGTGGTTGATGAGAAGAACACACATACACTGACATTTGGTGGACCCATGTGGTTTATAAAAAGAACACCACATGTTGGAGTGGCATCATTGCATGAGTTCTTTTCAAAACCATAGTGATGCACACTAACACACACATGCATTGAACTCTACTAGATCCATGCGGTTTATGTGAAGAACACACATGCAATGAAGAAATCCACATGCAATGACATCTAGAGGATCCATGTGGTTTTTGAAAAGAACACCACATGCTGGAGTGGCATTAGTGGATCCATGTGGTTTATGAAAATAAGACACATGCAATCACATCTAGTGGATCCATGTGGTTTATGAAAAGAACACCACATGCTAGAGTGGCATCATTGCATGTGTTATTTTCCAAAACCCTAGTGATGGACACTAACACATACACATGCAATGAACTCTAGTGGATCCATGTGTTTTCTGTGAAGAACACACATGCAATGAAATCTAGTGGATCCATGCGGTTTATGAAAAGAGCACCACATGGTGGAGCGGCATTAGTGGATCCATGTGGTTTATGAAAAGAACACTAATGCAATGACATCAGTGCATCCATGTGGTTTATGAAAAGCACACCACATGCTGGAGTGGCATAATTGCATGTGTTCTTTTCCAAAACCACAATGGTGCACGCTGACACACACACATGCAAACAAATCTAGTGGATCCATGTGGTTTATGAAAAGAACACACATGCTAGAGTGGCATCATTGCATATGTTCTTTTCCAAAAACATAGTGATGCACACTGACACACACACATGCAATGAACTCTAGTGGATCCATGTGGTTTATGTGAAGAACACACATGCAATGAAATCTAGTGGATCCATATGATTTATGTGAAGAACACCACATGCAATGACATCTAGTGGATCCATGTGGTTTATGAAAAGAACACCACATGCTAGTGTGGCATTAGTGGATCCATGTGGTTTATGAAAATAACACACATGCAATGACATCTAGTGGTTCCATGTGGTTTATGAAAACAACGCCACATGATGGAGGGGCATCATTGCATGTGTTCTTTTCCAAAACCACAGTGATGCACACTCACACACACAGGCAGTGACATCCAGTGGATCCATGTGGTTGATGAGAAGAACACACATGCTATGATATCTAGTGGATCCATGTGGTTTTGAAAAGAACACCACATGCTGGAGTGGCATCATTGCATGTGTTCATTTCTAAACCACAGTGATGCACACTAACACACACACACATGCATTGAACTCTAGTGGATCAATGCGGTTTATGTGAAGAACAAACATGCAATGACATCTAGTGGATCCATGTGGTTTATGTGAAGAAATCCACATACAATGACATCTAGTTGATCCATCTGGTTTCTGAAAAGAACACCACATGCTGGAGTGGCATTAGTGGATCCATGTGGTTTATGAAAATAACACACATGCAATGAAATCTAGTGGATCCATGTGGTTTATGAGAAGAACACACATGCAATGAACTCTAGTGGATCCATGTGGTTGATGAGAAGAACACACATGCAATGACATCTAGTGGATCCATCTGGTTTATGTGAAGAACACCACATGCTGGAGTGGCATTAGTGGATCCATGTGGTTTATGAAAAGAACACACATGCAATGACATCAGTGGATCCATGTGGTTTATGAAAAGAACACCACATGCTGGAGTGGCATAATTGCATGTGTTCTTTTCCAAAACCACAATGATGCACACTAACACACACACATGCAAAGAAATCTAGTGGATCCATGTGGTTTATGAAAGAACACACATGCAATGAGATCTAGTGGATCCATGTGGTTTATGAGACGAACACACATGCAATGACATCTGGTGGATCCATGTGGTTTATGAAAAGAACACCACATGCTGGAGTGGCATCATTGCATGTGTTCTTTTCCAAAACCATAGTGATGTACACTGACACAGACAAATGCAATGAACCCGAGCGGATCCAAATGCTTTATGTGAAGAACACACATAGAATGACATCTATTGGATCCATGTGGTTTATGTGAAGAACACCACATGCAATAACATCTAGTGGATCCATGTGGTTTATGAAAAGAACTCCACATGCTGGTGTGGCATTAGTGGATCCTTGTGGTTTATGGAAAGAACACACATGCAATGTCGTCTAGTTGATCCATGTGGTTTATGAAAAGAACACTACATGCTGGAGTGACATCGTTGCATGTGTTCTTTCCCTAAACGATAGTGATGCACACTAACACAGAGACACCACATGCTAGAGTGGCATTAATGGGTCCATGTGGTTTATGAAAATAACACACATGCAATGATATCTGGTGGCTCCATGTGGTTTATGAAAAGAACACCACATTTTGGAGTGTCATCATTTCATGTGTTCTTTTCCAAACCCACAATGATGCACTGACACACACACACATGCAAAGAACTATAGTGGATCCATGTGGTTTAAGTAAAGAACACACATGCAATGACATCAGTGGATCCATGTGGTTTATGTGAAGAACACACATGCAATGAAATCTGGTGGATCCATATGGTTTATGATAAGAACACACATGAAATTACATCTAGTGGATCCATGAGGTTGATGAGAAGAACACACATGCAATGACATCTAGTGGATCAATGTGGTTTATGAAAAGAACACCACATTCTGGAGTGGCATCATTGCATGTGTTCTTTTCCAAAACCACAGTGATTCACAATGACACACACACATGCAATGGACTCTAGTGGATCCATTTGGTTTATGTGAAGAACACACATGCAATGACATCTAGTGGATCCATGTGGTTTATGTGAAGAACGCCACATGCAATGACATCTAGTGGATCCATGTGGTTTATTAAAAGAACACCACATGCTGGAGTGGCATTAGTTGATCCATGTGGTTTATGAAAAGAACAGACATGCAATGACATCTAGTGGATCCATGTGGTTCATGAAAAGAACACCACAAGCTGGACTAGCATCATTGCATGTGTTCTTTCCCAAAATCACATGATGC